>JAUMHL010000004.1:6672200-6719234 GCA_032362345.1 Sandelia bainsii
TGTAAAGTGCCTCGAGATGACTTTTGTTGTGATTTGGCGCTATATAAATAAAACTGAATTGAATTGAATTGAATTCTTCAGTCTTATGCTTCTTCTCCAGACGGAAGAAGCTACTAGGTCAAAATGTTTATTTGTTTCTGGCCATTTCGAGTGCTTTGCTAATACTGCAGATACTCAGCTAGTCTAAAGAGGGACATTTTATTTCTGGTTCTTACTATGGAAAAAAAGGAGTGTTCATCTGGAATAATGTAATTGCAAATGGATTTTCTATCGATCAGTAAGCCTTTTAAACTGATAAACTTGTAATAGACCACTTTTAGAAAAAGTAGTCTTCAGAACTAAATGTTAACATTGGCGTGGTAACATGCTCACAAGTACAGTCATAACAGGCATGTTCATCATCTTCGTTAGCATGTGCAGATTAGTGTGCCTTTTTTGTGTGAACATTTTTCAGGTGGAGTGGCTCCAACAACAGGTGGTCCAGAGAAGAGCAAAGAGAATCTCCAAAGCCAGTCACATCTACTCAGTTGACATGAAGGCCAAACACTTTCCCACTGCCCATCTTCTGTCTGACTACACCCAGACACTGCACTTCCATGACACAATTTGGAACAGTCTGTGGTACATTGTGAGTCAGTTATTTTCATTTTACAAAGCTCAAGTCTGAAACACAGACACGTAAACCCAGACAGTCAGAGCTTAAAATAGACCCTGATTTATTCTTTATTCCCAAGGGCTAAATTCTATGTCCCACTATTTGTTCCACAGCACTGCAGTGATGAGTCCAAACACTGCCAGGCTCATATGAACATTGCAGCGGCCTGGAGGAGAGGGTATACTGGGAAGGGTGTGGTGGTGTCTGTCCTAGATGATGGCATTGAGAGAGAGCATCCAGATCTGAAGTCAAATTATGTAAGTGCCCTGGGATGGGATGCTGTTCTCGGGAAGGGGACATTAATCATAAGCAATTTGGCAGAGCTCTTAGTGTAAGCGCGCAGAGCTGAGACAGATATTTCAGGCGGAGCTTTTGGGCCAAAGGTTTGGAAAGCCAGCAAAGAGTATTGGAATGGACATTAAACGTCTGATCCACTTAACTGTGGAGTGGACTGGTGAATAATGCTCTTTGTGATTTGTCTGATGAAACGTAGACAGATAGCTGCTGGCATCTTGTTATGTGCTGCTACTTTCTATCCATCTGGTTCAGGATCCTCTCGCCAGCTATGATGTGAATGGACAGGACCAAGATCCTTCTCCCAATTATTCCAGCAACGCTGATAACTAGTGAGTACTTATTTCTAGATTTCTCTTTGCACCTGTTTTGCAGTTTCCTTTCCCCATCATAATTCTAACTTTATTTATGCATGCTTTTCCTTTCCATTTTGAAGTAATTACTTATATGGATATGCAAATTCCCCAGTCTAAATTCTGTCTTCTCACTGGTTTGATGTAACGGAAATAGCCCATCTTCTCCTCATGCATATGCATCTAACCTCATGTTCTGATGTTCTCCTCCTTTCTCCGAAGCCATGGGACTCAGTGTGCAGGGATGGTTGCTGCCGCTGCAAATAACTCTCAGTGCACAGTTGGAGTCTCTTTCTGTGCAAGGATAGGCGGTGAGTCCATGTGACAGCATGAAACTAGCATGTCGAAAGACTTTTGGAGGTCAAAGTGTTGCGTAAAAACGTCTTCAAACGTTCATTGCTCTTCTTCCCTGTCTACTTATAGGCATCCGTATGCTGGATGGAGATGTGACAGACATTGTTGAGGCCAAATCACTGAGCTTCAGGACCCAGTATATTGATATTTACGTAGCCAACTGGGGCCCAGAAGATGATGGAGTCACTTTGGAGGGGCCTGGGCCTCTGACTCGTCTGGCTTTGCAGAACGGCATCAAAACGGTGAGAGTAAGAGAGAGAGAGAGAGAGAGAGAAAGTTTGTGTGTGAAAGTAAAAGGAAAATAACTTGTCTGAGTTTGTGTCTGTGCCCTACTTGAAGGGCTTATTGTTTTCTCCTTATCAATATATCATTAATAAATGAATCATCCCTGCCTGCTTTCCCAATGAATGTCAGGGCCGGTATGGGAGGGGCTCAGTTTTTGTTTGGGCGTCAGGGAATGGAGGACAAAGAGGTGACCACTGTTCCTGTGATGGCTACAGCAGCAGTATCTACACTATCTCTATCAGTAGCAGCACTCGGCGTGGAAGCCAGCCAGATTACCTTGAGCAGTGCACCTCCACACTGGCGACAGCGTACACTGGTGGGGAGACAGAGGACATGGTGAGTAAATGTGAGAAAAATGAGGAACAGTACAAAGTATTGTATATAGGCCTTTATGTGCTAAGTGAGGGTTATGGAAGCACTTCTGATAATTATGTGTATTGTTATTCTCTGAGAACTACATCTTAAGCAAGATGTCCTGTATGAGTCGCAAAATAACACCTGCTCCTCTTAATCACCAGTTGCAAGCACACTCCGCACACTTCTTTTTTTGCTAAAATCAATCTGTTAATGGTAGCTCAGGTAACTTGAAGCCATCTTCCCAAATTCACAACTACAATGTAAAAAAAACACCTTATTATCTTTGCAATTAAAAAACAAGAGGCTTCAGAATTCTAAATTATCAACATTTAAATTATAAATTGAAATTGTGCTAACAAATTAAGCCAGTTTTGTGAAGCCAGTGTGTTAATCTGGATAACTTATATCTAATCTTTGTTTTATTACAAAACATAGACAGTCTGTTAACTTCTGTTGCTTTGTTTGTGTATGCAGGAAAACCAATTTTCACCATGTTTACTTTACTTACTCCTGTGCTGAAAGTCTATAAGTGATAATTCAAGATATAAAAATATAAAACTGAGAATAAAAAGTGAAAGATCATAAAAAACAGATTATGCAATACAGTAAATGAGTTGTATGTTGTGTTATAATAAAATATTAATTTTGTTGCCTTCTAAGAACATTCCCATAGTGTGCTCTTTTTTTTCCCTCTCCGTCAGTAATAAGCTATGTTTTGAAAATCACGTTTATATTATTTTTGATGACAGTTGTAACTGAAAGGTTTGGAACTTTAAGGGTTGTTTTAAAGCCTGTAGCTGGATTTAACAATTGCCGCCCTCTTGCCAGCTGCTTAAAGCCAGAAAATACACATTTGGTGAACGAGGGGAGCAGTGTCAGGGCAAGCAAACAACAACTACTGCAGTTGAGTGTGATAGTCTTAGACACCTGTCAATCAAGCAAGTACATCCCAGATATGCTCTGTGGACTTTCTTTATGGTAGAAAAATAACTTTTAAATTCACAAGACACAAGCAGAAGAGAAATTAGCTAGTTAGACCTGATAACAGTCTGTAGAAAAAATATAGTGACTTTATTTTTGTAGGGTCATACAACATCAACAACATGGTAAAGCCTGGACATAGTAGTTAATAATTTCTATGCAAATTATACAGTATCTTTGTCAGGTAACAGTAACATGAATAGTAAATTGAATTTGAGCGCTGCCACTCTGACCTCAGGGGATAGGTGATAATTCTACTATACGTTTATTATTGAGGTCATAGTGGGTAGTGGAGTCATCCTAGAGTACATAATATTAAGAGGTGTTACCCTATTTACATAAATGACAGGGCCACAACATTAGCAACGCCCCAAATTATAATGCACTCCAGTATAACTCCACCACCCACTATGACCTCAGTAATAAACATATAGTAGAATTATCTCCTTTCTGCCAGTTTTGACAAAAATTGACAAGTTATAACCTCGTAATAGGAGAATTCATGGCAGTGCTGCTGTATTGGATTGCATTAGACTGTACAGGTTTACCTAATAAAGTGCCCAGTGAGTGTATGTTTTAAGCACAAAAGCACAGTTCTATGTAACAGCAGGAGAAGACTATTTAATATTGAAAAGATAAAAAGGAGCTGGTCTTCTCCACAGGTAATCTTGGGTCCACAGCAGAGCTGTAGCCGGGCTCAGTCAGGGACATCTCTTGCTGCCTCTGTGGCTGCAGGTGTCATCGCTCTCACTTTGGAGGCTAAGTAAGCAGCTTTCTCCAGGCACTGTTGAAATCAAAAGTATAATCAGGTGATGAGTTTGATGTTTTTGTCTCTTTAACCCTTTTTCAGTCCTTTGCTAATGTGGAGGGATGTGCAGCACATTATCGTCAGAACATCAAAAGCTCATCATCTTATTGCTCCTGACTGGCACGTTAATGGGGCTGGATACAAAGGTGTCACTATCATATTTCTACCTAATTTCAAAAACAATTTATTTCTTTACTTGCGTGATATTTTTTCAATGCAATGCTGTCAAAGCTTATAATAAAGAAGATGAGAAGAGACAGTTTGATAAGCATATTTTGGTAAATGTTCTCTCAGCTCTTTTTAGGGAAACTATAAAACAGCAAGCATACAAATTAATAAGATACTGTGAGCAGAACAGTGATAAACGCCTACAAAGTCCCAGGAGTGTTTGAAGTCTTTTATAAGCTGTAGCGCTTTTTATGCCCCAGCTAATGTGGTGTATGTGTGTGTTTGGGGCTATGCGGGGGTCTGTCAGTGAGCCACCTGTATGGCTTTGGCCTGCTGGATGCTGAGAGCATGGTGAAGGAGGCTGAGCGTTGGAAACAAGTCCCCTCACAGCATGAGTGTGTGGAGGAGTGTCCCATCCAGCTGAGCAGGTATCACGCCAAACACACTGCAAGAGTTCTCCACTTTGAGTCAGGGCTTCCCTTGATTCATCCCCTTTTATCACACTTTATCTATTTCTGTCTCTGTTCTCACATGGATTTCTCTCACATTGACCCTCACACTCTTTAATGGGTGTCATTTTCTTTACCTCTCCTTGTAACTCTCCCATGTCTTGTTTTCTGCTTCCTCTCTTATCTCTCCCGCTCACTCTGTCTCTTTATTCTTTTCTTTCTCCGTCTCATGACAGAGCTATTCATCCGGGCTCTGTGCTGACATCTGTGTGTGAGACTGCAGGTTGCTCTAGCAAGCCCCTCCATGTTGCTTATGTGGAGCACGTCGTCGTTCGTGTTACCGTCACTCACAGTCATCGTGGCGACCTTTCTGTCGCACTCACATCACCTTCAGGCACCATGTCACAGCTGCTAAGTAACAGGTAACTAACAGCAATGCTTCATCCAAAATAAAATGGCTTCTCCACATTACTTGTATATAAAGTAATCTGTGAGCATCATTTTTCTACGGATCCACTCCACTCTGCTACATTTCTCAGTTTGGCTCCTCCCACTACAGGGAAAATGTGGATTTTGGCACATACTACTAGTAGATCACAGGAGTGCTGCTAATATGGTGTTTTAAGGAAACTGGTATTTCTGGCCAAAATACACCACTAATTAGCAACAAGAGTACAACAAAGTTTTATAAGCACATTGGTCTAAGCTCTTGCTCTCAGTAGAACATTAGCAACTAACTGGTTTAGCATCATAAGAGTCTGTGAATATTGAACTTTTGTTTGTCGGGTGTGTACTGTGGTTTGTGTTGTAGATTTAACTTTAAATTAAAAGAATTGCCATTTTTGCCCATCAGACTATACTCAAAACCCATAATGACAAAGTGAAAACATGATTTTAGAAATCTTTGTCAATTTATTAAAGATCAAAAACTGAAATCTCTTATTTTCCGAATTACTCGCACCTTCAATTCAGTATCCCTGAAGTGTCCCTTTGGCAGGAATTAAGATTCAAGGTTAAAAAAACTTTATTAATCCCAGAGGAAAATTATTTTGGCATGTTACAGCAGCTCTCCGTTCAAACAGAAAGAAAGAACCATAACCAGAAAAGATTAACACCAACACAAATACTAAATACTCAATTTACAGAACAAAAATGGGTAATAAAAATGAATCAAAACTAGGTAATTTCTGGTCATAATCAGTCCTGTGTGTAGTGTAGTGGGGTTATCTGATTATAAACATGTTATAAATATAATTATGATAGTTAAATTAAAGTTTACAAGCTTTTTTTTTCTGTAAGCTTCCAAAGGCAGCTAGAACTTCCCCAAGTTCTAGCTGCCTTTCTGACTGACTTCTGAAGCTCTGTTAGATTGAACATTGGGTTCCTGGTCATCTCCCTGATGAAGGCCTTGTTGCTTGCTTGCTGAGTTTGGCCAGAGAGCCAACTCTAGGAAGTCTTGTGGTCCCAAACGTCTTCCTCTGCTGTGCTTCTGGGACATGTCTGAGCTTTAGGAATAGTTCTATACTATACTCTTGTCCTGATCTGTGCCTCGCCACAATTTTATCACAGAGGTCTACAGAGAGTTATTTGGTCTTGATGGCTTGGTTTGTGATGTAACATGCAGTGTTAACTGTGGGACCTTTTATACACAAGTGCCAAAGTAAAGATTCTGAATAGTTCTGTGAATAAGATTTTCTTAAAATAGCTTTAATCTCAGTTTTAACCTAGTCATTATGTGTTTGTGAGTGTGGATCTTGTCTAATGAATACTTACACTTTTGCTGACAGTAGTGCTGTACTTGTACATAAGTACATTACATGCACCTTTTATAATATGTTGTACTGTTGTATTGTTTTGTTTACCTTTTAACTAAGGGATGTGAATACTTCCTCCCCAGCTTGTGTACTATCAACCCCTTCAGTAGCAGCTGTAGTACCACCTGTAGTATAAGTAGTATATTAGCATTATCGTGATTATGTAATGTTTTGGTTTAGGCCTCTTGACAATTCCACAGAGGGTTTTCACAACTGGGAATTCATGACAACTCACTGCTGGGGGGAGCAGGCAGTAGGGGAATGGACTTTGAAAATCCAGGATACTCCCTCTCAGAAGAGAGACAACACTGAACTAGGTCTGCTTGTCCTCTTTTTAAGATCTCAGTATTATGAAACATATGTTAGAACACAAGCTAAATACAATGGAGGCCTACTGGGACAGACCTTTATCTTGTTCTGTTTCTGTGTTGTTTCGTAGAGATGTTAAAGAAGTGGTCCCTGGTGATTTATGGCACCGCAGAGCAGCCGTATCCTGCGCATCGTGAGCGAGTCCGATCAGCTGAGATGCCAATGGAAAGTGACCTAACTGAAGAATACAGTGGTGAGTCATGTACTGGTTTTAAGTTGTCCCTCGTTCCTCTCAGACAGCAGCTAAATTTACTCTACTGTAACACACATTTACAGTGAATGTCACTGCATTTTTTTTGTATTATAGTTAAAATCATGAAAATCAAAGGTTAATTAAAGTGAATAAGATACGTTATTAAGACTATAATCTTAAAGAAAATATTTAAATATTATAATGTAGAGCTCCTCAAATGAGACAAATTTATTTTGGTTGGACACAAGGACATTTAAAGATGTCATCCTGGACTCCGGTAAGTTTTGTTTCACTTTTTCTAAGCCAAACAACATTAAAAACATAATAAATCACATAAACGTAATCATTTATAGTATTATTTTCTACATAAATTATCACATTATTAAACCAAGGAACAATGTTCGACAGTAGACATACATTGACCCCCATTATAACAAACTCCATCACCCTTCTTTTCTCTCAAACTCAGATTTACTGTATATGTAAATGCTTCAGATAGTAGTTTTACTTCAAGTAGTGTTTATTTAAATATGAAATGGTATCAGCTGTTTGAGTAACTTCTCTGTTGTTACCATGGTGGTGCAGTGACTTTGTGAGTATTTTGCCCTTCCAGGACCCTGCGACCCAGAATGCAGTGACGATGGTTGTGAGGGGCCCAGCCCGCAGCAGTGTGTTATATGCTTACACTTTTTTCTCAAGTTCAAGAACAACACAAGGTTAGCTTGATCACACAGTACAGAGCACAGCAAGTAGATCCACGAAACAGCATATTTGTTTATAATGGCTGATATATGTCGCAAATGACAATATGTTTAGTCCATGTGTTTATATATTATGAAAATGGACTCAATGTCATTTTCTTCTCTCCCTCTCATTTAAAGAGTCACCACTCTTGTCCTCTTTGTGCTTTGGTCCGTGTCTGTTCAATAGGATGTGTGTAGCAGAGTGTCCCAGGGGGTTCTGGGGCGACCGTCTGCGTTGCAAAAGGTGCTACTTCTCCTGTGAGAGCTGCACCGGGAGTCGTAGTGACCAGTGCCTTTCCTGTCAACCTGGTCATCACCTGACTGAGGGGACCAACACCTGCACAGCCATCTGTGGGGATAACTACTACCTCGACCATGGTTGGATTTCTGGCTTTGAAGCATTAATGTATTGTGTTTTGCCATTTTTTTTTATAATTGCACATCCCCAGTTAGAATTTGAGGAAAATTAATCTGAATTATTACACATTTTACACAATTTAGGCATTTATTTATCTTGGTGGCTGCCAGGAATGGTCTTAACCAGGAATTACTTTATTCATCGGGTATTATAGAATCTGTATGAGTTAGGCATGTGAGGTGTAACCCAAAGACAAACAGAGGAATAGCAAGCTTAAATACAGTACATGTCTTCATTGCTATTACTACAAAGAAAGCTTCAGGTTACACGCCAACACACCAACTAAACAAACATTAAACAAAGTCAATGCAATAAAGAGTGTAATAAATGAAGTTGGCACGGAAAGGGAGGTATGGAGTGATGTGAAAATGACGAGTAGAATTGACCTTCACTAGAGACCAGCTGGTAAGAGTGGTGGTAATTGCCAAACTAATTAATTCTGGCATTGGGTCAGCAGTAGTGAAGTAAAGTGGTCCTTATGGGCGCAGGGAATAGAGATGGTCGGTTCACAGGGTATGTGTTTGGGAGGGTCAGGGCAGTCGAGAGCAGACAGAGTGGAGCCTTCCCTCAATCAACTAACTCACATGTACATTCAGGTGAAGGTCTCTTTTAAAAGTGTTTTTTTCTTTATTTAAGCAAGTTGGCAAATGGAAAAATACACTACCATTCAAAAGTCACTAATACCGTGTAGACATACAGTAGTTAATTAATGACTGTCATAGCTGGAAACAGGCGTACAGAGGCCCATTACCAATCATTGTTCCAATGATACATTGTGTTTGTTAACTTAAGTTTAACAATTTAATGGATCAGTAGAGAATCAATGAGGTACATATAGGGTTTTAATGGCTTCCAATCCCTAAAGTGTGACAGAACAACTAAATAGATTAAAATTGTGATATGCTACATAAAAACTAACAATATTAACATATGTTAAAGTCTTTTAAATGCAAAGAAAGGATGAGGGCAGAGCAACTGTGTATGTCTGCATAACATTTATGAGCGTGGATTAATTTCTTTCTAGATTTCATATTTTGCAGTAATAATAATCTTTTCCTTATTTTTGAGCATTGAGTTCAGAGTTCATCGTTTTCCAGGTCTGTTAGTCTCTGATCCCACATCTATTTTGGGTATAAATTTTGTTTCACTCCTTTGTGGTGTTGTCATTTAGTCACACTTCCCCTCAGATGGTTTCAGGGTCAAATATTATAATAAAACACAGTCCTGAGAGACGCCCTGGACTGCTTACTATGTATTTGAATCTTGCTGGTCAAAGGTTCTGATGGGTTTGTATTTACAAAGAGAAGAAATGGTTGAGGGAAGAGGTTTAACTTATCGCTGGAAGTGTGACATGCAGCATATGGCATTTTTTTCTATCTATCTGATTTTGTTCTACAGTAACTAGCGAAACAGAAGCAATATCCTTGAGTGAACCTTTAAGGAACCACAATGCTGTTTGGATACAGCTGCATATAAGTCAGTTGATGTAACTGCAGTTGAGAGGTGTGTAAGATTGATTAATTGCTCTGTGAATTCCATGTGTATTGTTTGATTTCCCCACAGATGCAAATATGTGCAGAAAGTGCAGCGAAAACTGCTTGAAGTGCACCTCCTACAGCATCTGCACAGAATGCAAACAAGACACAAGGTGAATCAAATTCTCTGATGATGCTTGAATTAACTGCTCAGTAAACACTGCTTTCTCTCTCCCAGCTAATGAGAATACATAATTCTCCTTGTGCATATACCCTCTGCAGCGTCCTAACAATTAAAAAAAAGTGACTATTTTTAACTCTGTATTCAAAATATTATGTGTCATCATTTCCTTTTTACACAGCTACACAAAGAAAAATGGATTCTGTTTTTCATTTTGCAATATCATCATAGAAAACCAAACATCTCTGACAAATTCAGCATATTGTTGAGTTAGAAGTTTCCGGAATACAGTGTTCACTGACTCAGTTCACCAAGTGTTTGTGGTGGTGTGCTGTGGGTTGGAAAACTGAGCCTGCAGTCCAAAGGCAATGAGTCATCTTTACGGTGTCACATGATTGGCTGTGTGTGTGTGTGTGTCACAGTGCCACATGCTCCCTCTGCTCTCTCCAGTCTGCAGGGGAATCGGTGCCAGCGTAGCTGTGCAGCGGGATTCTACCATGACGAGCAGGAAGGCGCATGCAAGCCCTGTCACAAGGTGTGCGCTACCTGTGCAGGTGAGAGCAGGGGTTGGTGGAGTCATGAACTACATAAAAACATATTTATTTGTGATTAAAAAAATACATGACGTGAAACCCTTGTTTGTAGAATTCCTTTTTGTCCTTTGTCCATTTAAAAACGGCTCATGGCTCATGTGGCATCAGGTGCAGGTGTTGAAGCGTGCAACCATTGTGCAGAAGGCTATTGGTTGGAGGAGTGGAGGTGCGTGTCCTCCTGCAGTGCTGGCTTCTACGCCACAGAGCCAAACCCAGAGATAGCTGATGGGAACAGGATATGTAGGAGGTGAGCTCACTGGTGTGTGTTCAGGTGTGGGTGGTTTGTTTATCTGCTGATGGCAGGCCTTATTCTGATTGTTCGCTTCTGTCTGTATGTATGTGTGTTTGTGCTTGCGCTTGTTTTCGTGCTTATGTTTGTTGTTGGGTGCCAGTATAGGTGTAGTTTTTTTGTGGTCAGTATGTGTGCATGTGTTCAGTCTCTGTGCTCTCTTCCTCAGGTGTGACGCCAGCTGCCCTACCTGTGTGGGGCCAAGCCGGGGGAATTGCAGCAGCTGTTCCAGTGGTCACAGCCTACAGGAGGGAGTGTGTGTTGTTAACACAGTTTGCACAGACGGTCAGTCAACCATCTTCTACCTCTACTACAAGTTAGCTAGATAAATAAAATGTAACCTTGACTCATTTAGTTCTTAGTTCTCAAATTTTTCTCTAATTTTCACTTTAAATATTATTTTAACTCAATTAATATAATTTAGAGTATATAAGCATACTGTATATATACAGTACATGTGTGATATTGTATGTAAGTAAGTAATGTGAGTCAACAAGTCAGACGTGTTTATTTAAACAAATGGTGTGGGAGTGTGTGCCTTCTCTTCTTTGGTATCTGACATTAAACCCACCTTGTGCACCTCATATGGTTATTCAGTTCAGTCTCTTGCTGTATGTCTGGCAGGAGAGTACCAGGACAGTAACGGAAAGTGCCACGCATGTGATGAAACGTGTCTCAAGTGCACAGGGCCGCAAAGTGACGATTGCATCAGCTGTGTTTCTTCACGGTGAGTTGGTTTTGACGTTGTAGATTAAGGGTCAATTCCCTGACTCTCTCTGTTAAAATAATATGTTTTAAAAATGTTGGAGAGTAACAGATATTAGTATTTTACAGATGTGTTACCATTCAAAGCCAGTAGATGCTGGTCATGCTGTATTTAAAGAGCAGTTAATTGTTTGTAATTAAGGCCAGAGACTTTTTTAAACACAAAAAAAAATGAAAAGATGTAAAGTTGAGACAGTTACTGTAGGCACTTAATTAATTGGACAGTTAAAAAAATGGCATCTGTTAAAAACTGTGATAAAATGGCCAAACATTCTGTGGTTCTAGCTTCTCTAATGAGAGGATTTGAGAAGAAATTAGAATTTTGGACTTTTGGTGGTGCAAAAGAAGGCTTTACTCTTTGTAATGTTTCATAGCTGCAACAAATGATCACTTAATTGAAAAAGTAAAATTATGGTATTATTTAAATAATTAACTACAATTATTGCATCCCTGGCAAACTACAAAAGTATAACTGCTAAAATGCTATAAATGAATTGGGCATAAAATATGCCATTTATGTCTATTTTCTACATTATTTGTCAGAAGAAATTTAACAATACAAAAGACTGTTATTTACTGTACACAGGATTATTTCATTATTTGAACTTCAAATAATCATCAGTATCTTAAAACTCCCACATTGCTTCGTGTTGAACCGAAACCTCACTCCTCCTTCTCTTCTCAGCTTTATCTGTGTTACTCTGCTATATGCTCCATGCTGGGATATAAATACATTCAGCTCATTCACAGAGACATAATTCATATGTGTTGATTTTGTGGTATTTGCAGCTGAAAAAGTGGTTTTGATATCATTGTCGGCTGCAGGGCTCTGGATGAGGGCCGCTGTGTAGCGGAGTGTTCCAGGGGCAAGTACCAGTCAGGTGGCCGGTGTCACTTGTGTGACCACACCTGTGCTACCTGTGTGGATGCTGGACCTGCCAACTGTACCAGCTGTGACACTGGTGAGGGCTAAACAATAAATCACGCAGTGTGTAAAATCGGAATGGAAAGAAAATTTGAACCAGAACTCCCAGTGATAAAACAGGTCACAACACACATTGAACAAAGCTGATCCTGTGCATGTACAAAAAACTAAAACTATATTTTCCTTTCACTTATTGATTCAAGAAGGATATGAGTGCTTTGTTTTCACTTTCCTAAAAGTAATGGGGCATATGTTTTTTTTACAAATTGACTGATTCTTTGTGTGATTTTGAGACCTGTTTTGCCCAATCCATTTTAAAATGGATTAGGGGTAAATCAATTAATCTATTACCACAGAAAGGACAACCAGTAATATTTTCAGTTTTATCATGATCAGGGTTGGAGTTGAATAGTATTTTATTCCAAATGGTAGTTTAAAAATAGACACTGTGGCAGACAGCAGTACACAGTCTCTAATAAATGTAGAAATATCGATTAGTGCACCTTTAAGAGCTACAACTTAAAATACTGACATTTAAAAAAACTAAATTTACATTTCACTCAATAAATTATTCATTTGCTATGTAGCTGAACGATGAGTTGAATCTTTTGTTTCGTTAGTATAAGAAGACGAGATAAATGGCTAAGGTTATGGCTACTTTATTGTCTTCCTCAAGATAAATTATTCTGCATCAAGGGAAATTACTATACTCATAAATCTATTATCATATCCATAAAAATACATAAAACATGAAATGGTAAAAATCACAAACCGTTCACACACCTAAAGCATCTACCAACCACATCACTCTTAACATATACACATACTGAGAGTTCAACCAATGAGAGAGTTACAGATTGTTTAGAGTCAGAACGTAAAGAATCAAAGTGTTTCAACATGATTTTCTGTTTCTTCCAGATAAGTTTGCACTGCAGCGGTACCTGTATAACAATCAATGTTTGGACACTTGTCCTGAGGCCTTCTACCACACCACGGAAAGGAGGTGTGAGCCGTGCTCTGACCACTGCCGGCTCTGCACAAGCCCAGCTCGCTGCCTCAAGTGTAACTCCTCCTACTACGTCTCTGATGGCGTGTGTGCAAAGCTGGAGTGCGGAGAAGGTAAACAAGGTCACAGTGTGATTTGTGAGCTTCTTTTCTTTTATCTGTTGTTTTACAGTTTCAGAAATGACATTGAAAACCACTGTGTCACACCTGTCCGCCCACCACTTTCTCACCCTCTTTTTCTGATTGTTTTTCTTGTTCTGTTGTCCCTCCAAACTCTCTTTCTTTTTTCTCAGGGGAGGTGGAGGATCCAGATTACGACGACTGCATGGCCTGTGAGGAGGGCTGCAGAAAATGTGTCTTGTGTAAGTCACAGCTTCAAGCCACAGCTTCACATAATAAAATTATTCCCAAAATGAGCAGTGCCTACAGTAGACCGAGCTCTCCTCCCTATGTGCTGCCGACCATGTTTAAGGGTTTTTCCCGGTTTAAAAGGAGAGCTGAGTTTTTGTCTGCTTTCAACAGATAACCCCAGGCATTGCCTGTCCTGCACTGAGGGCTTTTACAAGTAAGGCTGTGTGCCTCGCTGTCGCCATGTGTGATCTCAACTCTCTACCTTTCAGTTCACTGCTGTACTAGAATAAAAAGACCTTTTTGCTGTGAGTGTTTATTTGTGCGTGTGTGTGAGGGGAAAACCACAGGTATCGACTGCCGCTTTTGTTATCAGTTTTCAGAATGGCTGCTACAGAAACTGCCCGGCTAAGACATACAGCGTGGAAGAGGAGATGACCTGCATCCCATGTGATGACAACTGTGTGAGCTGTGATGTACATGAGTGCTACTGGTGTGAGACCGACCTCTTCTTATCAGGTAAAACTGCCCCAGTGGGTCAGGACATCAGCATCATTGACAGTGGTAGAGAAAGTATTCACTGCCTTTACTTATGTAAATTTATCATTACTGCAATAAAAAAAAATTTTTTTTACAGTTAAGTCTTTTATGATGTCACTTTAGCGTATATGAGCGTATTATAGTAAAATAGTACTTGGTATCAAAAGTAAAAGTTCTGTAAATAGACTTTCACTGTATGTATAATATCAGTGGAGGTCTGCTTTAAGAAAAGTAAATCAGATCACTAATGATCTCAGAAAATTAAAACAACTTTCTGTTTTCCTCAGAGGGGAGGTGTGTTTCAGTGTGTCCTGATGGTTTCTATGGCGATGAAGACACCAACGACTGTGAGGAGTGTCACTCAGACTGTGTGACATGTAGCGGCCCAGAGGACAATGACTGTCTGTCATGTGAGGAGGGGAAGACGCTTGAAAATGGTGTGGAGTGTGTGTCTGACCATGAGGTCTGTCCCATTAAGACCTTTCGCAGCGGTGAGAATAATACTTAGGTATTCCACTAATCCAACTGTCTCCCCATAATGAATGAGGGATTTGAGCACTTTCACAGGGGCAGAAAAGAAATCTTGGAGGGTAATTGGTCTGTGTGCCACCGTCCCTGAACCCTGTACCAAGTACTCAAAACGGACAGAACTACTGAACGTCAACCAGATAGGGACTTTGAAATAATTGATTGTGTATGCTGAACATTTAGTTCCCCCAAGAATTAGTTGGACAGACCTTAAAACAACATATGGCAATTAGTGGGAGGCAAGACATCTTAATTATAGGAACTGAAATAACTCTGAGAAAAGTACATAGGTTAATTCAAAGGTTTAAAATGAACATGCAGAAGTAAAGTTATTCTTCAACTTTGAATCTTAGAAACTACAAGACCTTAAATTAAAGCCTCAAACTGTACCTTCCATTATCTTACTGGATTTCCAGATATTTCCCCCATCTTTATATTTTATGTTACAAAAGAGCCTGCCTATTATTGTTTGGGTTAAACATTTTTCTACGACAAATCGTTGTTGAATACTTAAGTCTGTACTTTAACGGTCATGAATCTGAAAGTTGGAGGTAGCTCCATCATGGTAACTGTGTTATTTTTCTGTGCCAGAGGATGGCAAGTGTGAAGACTGCCACCCATCCTGTGAATCCTGCTCCGGAGAGGAGAAGAACCAGTGTACAAAGTGTGCAAAAGGTTTTTAAGTCACTTACGTAGCTTTGGTGTTGGTATACTTCAGACACAGCAGTTTCATGCAGCTCTTTGGCAGTGATCATGTTTACTGTTTTTTTTCTTTCCCCCCCCCCAGGGCAGTTTTTGACCACGCAGCAAACATGTGTGTCAAAGTGTCCGGGGGGTTTCTTTGCCATTCGGCTGAGCGGTGTGTGTGAGGCCTGCCCTCCAGGCTGTCTGCAGTGCGTGGATGCTCAGCACTGTACCCGCTGTCAGAGCACTCGAAAAGCTCCATTGTTCCTGCAGAGTGGACAGTGTGTCCAACAGTGTGTCAGGTCTGGAGCCAGTTCTTGGCTGTTTTTTTAATCACATCTTTTGAGCATCAAGTCATATGTGTGAGAAGCATCCACTGAAGAGCCAGAAATAAAATGTCAGAAGATGTATTTTTTTGGCCCTGATTTTGACATTTCCTACTCAGTGGTTATGTGCCATTAAACTGTGACAACCTTGAGACTGAAAGAATACCTCATCCTTGCTGGAGAGGTCCTTGAAGGTCCATTAGCACTGAGATCACCATATTAACTTTTTGGCCATGAGGGTTTATGATTTTTATTTTATTTTTTACTACCAACTACCAAGCAGCTATTTAGCAAGTACGACATGATTGTTTGGATGAATTATTAGTTGTCCCCTGTAGAGTGGAGCAGAGCAGAGCAAAATGTCACTCCTCTTTGTTTACCCCAGCAGCTGTAAACACATTCATGACAGCCTTTTTGTTTGTTTTTTCATCTTAGCAGAAAAAAAAATCAGTACAGCTTGACATGTATTATATTATATATTAAAAGTAATCAGTTAAGAGTCTTGATACATCATCAGTGAGTTAAATGTTATTTTTCATGGATTGACATGGTCATAAGTATAAACAAATGCATTAAAGATCATGTATGTATTTACCAATATGTTTAATTTACACACAGTACATTATGTGGCTTGTTTGCACTGATGTGATTACAGAATATAGACAAGGATGCAAATGCAAAATATATGTGCACAAGTTTAGTCTGCTGTCTGCTTGTGCATGTGTGGCTACTGATCTCTGTTTGCTTTTCTGCAGGGGTTATCCTGCAGGCCAGGTGTGTCGAAGCTGTGCGGCAGGCTGTGCGTCCTGTGGGAGAAACGCCACCCACTGCCTCACCTGTGAAGAACCTCTTCTTCTACACAAGCACCAGTGTGTGGAGGAGTGTCCTCCAGCACACACTGTCCGGGACAGGGAGTGCCAACGCTGCCCCACAGCTTGTCATGAGTGCAGCCCACTCGGACAGTGCACAGGTACTGAAACACAAAACAAATCGGGACAAATCCTGTTGTTAAAGCTCATTCAGTGTAATCTACAATGTTCTTTATCTCTCTCTGTAGTCCTCTTTGGAAGGCATTACTTTATTTTTAGCCACTTTCGACACAGCTTTAGGGATAAAAATGTTGTTGTGTTAGCCCACCACTTTGATCTAAACAGAAATGCAGTAAGTATTGGATAAACTGACATTAAAATCTGCAAATACAGTACACAGTATGTGCAAATGTTTACCATACAGTGTTTTCCTAATAACACCGACTTTTCCCTTTAGCACCACACAATTGACGTTTTGGGTTTTAGTGGAACAATTATTGCATGGATTGCCTTAGTGTTTCATAGGTCCCACAGGATGATCTGCAATAACTGTCTTAAAATGGCTATAATCTATATTTTGAGAATGTATCAAATACAGTGTGAAAAGGGGGTTTGTAACAACAAACATACCTTTATAGCAAGTTTTAGCTTGATGTTTGACCAATCCAACCCCTACAAAGAGAGGGCATTTCTTCTTGCATTTCTGTCAAAGACTTCAGGGAGCTTATTATAGTTTCACTGAGTTGTGCCAAATTGATCTTCCATTCTGTGCTGAAAGCTGTTTTTGTGCAGGTTGTGAGGAGTATCACTTTCTCCACGAGGGACTGTGCGTGTCAGAGTGTCCTCAGAGGTTCTATGAGGACAAAGAGCAAGGGGAGTGTTTGCGTTGCCACCCTGACTGCGCTTTGTGTGATGGCCCAAACAACAATGACTGTGATGCTTGTATGGACCCTGAGAGCACTCTGCACAATGGGGCATGTCTGGCAGCCTGCCCCTCCCATAACTACAGGGATGCCACAACAGCAGAATGTAAAGGTATAACATAAAACATAAAGCATAAGTTTAACCACCTGTTTTATTAAATAAGGTCTAATTTGAGATGCTGACATGCATGAAAAGCCAAAACACAATTGTTAATGTTTTTTGACTTTTTGTTACGCATGTGTGACTCTTCTCCTTTTGGGTTTGACAGTCAGACATGCTTCAATTCTCCTGAAGATTTTTTTTTTCCACATTTTCTGTTCTTTAGTGTCCTTCATGTATTTCTCGATTATAGTCACTACTATGCCAGAGTGTCTTTCCTGACTTTAGCTCAGACTAAAATAGCAACGCTTTTCCGACTGTTAACAGGCAGCTGTCAAACCTTGAAAACAAAACAGCGATGCCAAAGACAGTTCCCTAGAGAAAGACGCACTGCTCTGGTTTTTTGTTTTTCAAAAACACAGAGGATGGTATGTTTCTCCCAGGAAAATGTTACAGTTGCTGCCAGCAGTAAGATGTTTAAAAGGAAGTACACTGTTGTACTGCTAAATGGGCAGTGAAATATTTATTTTATTTTTTATCTGAACTGAATACGTGCACCTCAAAATACTTTGATGCCCGCCCTGTATGAACCCAATAGGTGGACACTACCGTGCTGAACATCAGATAGAAGTCAAATCTTGTTTAAACAATATTCATTCTCCTCCATATGCTTTACTGCAGCTTTCTTAATATGCTTTCATTCTGTTACTTTCTTTACTTGGATTTCCAGACTGTGATGCATCTTGCCTCACCTGCTTCGGGCCCCACTCTGGCTCGTGCACCAGCTGCACAGAGGGTCAGAGACTGGATGGCCATGGCCATTGTGTACCATTAGCCAACAAATGCTTGGCTCACCAGTACGCAGACCAGGATGGGGAATGCCATCCATGTCACAAATACTGCCACAGGTGTTCAGGTCCTGGAAAAAACCACTGCCTGAGCTGCAACCAGAGACATCTCCTGCTCAGTGAGTCAAATATGGTCTACACAGGACAAATTGATGAATTCTCTGAAGTCTGCATGTCCTGGAAAGCTCTTCAGGCATCTATGGCTTGTTTGAGTAGCTGCATAACCATGTGTGTTTCTTTGTACAGATGGCACCTGTGTGGATGAATGCCCAGCAGGCTATTACGAGGATGAGCCTAGGCAGAATTGTGAAGCTTGCCACCCGTCCTGTCAGTCCTGCGTTGGAAAGCACAGCCACGAGTGTCTCGTCTGCAAAGCCCACCTATTTCGAGAGGGCAAAGACTGTGTGGAGACCTGCCAGCCCAGGTAGTTTAACCTGCTCACCATCCAGCTGTGCCACTCATCCATAAGATGAAGGGTAGCATTATCATATAGAATCAGTCTTACTTTCCTCATTAATGGTTTGTTATGACTGCATGCCGACATCATGGTGAGCTGGCCTGTGTCATGACTGAGTGGTGACTGGGTGACTATGGAAAGGAATTTCTGATGAGGACAAACAAAGCTCTAATCTTCTGTCTTTTAATTGAATTAAATCTCTCATAACTTTCTAATCATCTATCCTGTAGTTACTATGGAAACACGGTCACAGGGCTGTGTGAGAAGTGTGACCCGAGTTGCGGTGAGTGCATCAGAGATGGGGAGGACAGCTGCCTGAGCTGTGCTCCAGGTCTCATCTTCTTTCGGAAAGAAGGCCGCTGCCTCTCCTCGTGCCCTCAGGGATACTACCACGACTCTGTGCACAGGACCTGTGAGCCATGCCATGCCAGATGTCAAACGTGCTCAGGTATAATTTTGTTTTTGTCAACAAAGCCCATAAAGGTCAAAACCAATAATATGTTAGTTTGTCTCTCAATAGATTTCAATTCCACCAGCCTGTGTGCAGATCAGCCCCAAGGTTACTGGCTCTTACTGAAGACATAAGTCTTCTGATTTTTGAAAAGTTGTTAAAGAATTTCTTAAATGAAGATGTTAAAAAAAATACTCAAACAGGAATACATGGTGCATTGGAGACTATATTCAGTTCCAGATTCAGTGCGCTTTGTAGATAGAGCAAAAGCTCTGTGTGCATATGTGAGATTGACTTACAATAACGTACATTTCCCATGTTTATATTAATGATGGAACATGTTCTACAGTATGACTCATTCATGTTTTTGACAACAGAGCTCTGCAGCAGAGAGAAATGAATATCAGACTATTTTGACAATGCAGGAAATAGTTAGTTAGTTATAGTTAATAGTTAGCAGGATCAATTTTTTGTTGGTTTTGATATTGTTGTGAGATTTCTTAATAAGAATAATACAAACTGATGGACTTACTGTTGAAGTTGTCTTGTACCTGCAGGAAAAGATTCTCAATCTTGTGACTCCTGCAACATTGGATACGTGCTCTCAGACGGCATGTGCGAGTCCATGTGTGACATAGGCCAGTATCCCATAGTAGAGGTAACAACACTTTTATGGATTTTATTTTACACATTAACTTTTTAATAAAATAAATAAATAAACACTGTCCCTACCTCACCAAAATCATTACTATAAATGTTTTGGCCCCAGGTGTCCTATAATTTAATTCAGACTGATTTATTACTATACCGGAAGAAATCTTTAACAGCAGAATGAAAGCTATTACAGCGCCATAAACCTCCTGGTGCATGCTGTGAGGCAACTTACGACAGGTGGATGCATGTTAATTGATTAGGCTGAAAGGCAGTGCATGACTTATATTCAGCCCTTTTACAATACAAGTTTTTGCATATCTCTGAAACCAAATGAGTAATTTTGATGTCTAAATACTGTAGCTATGTGTCTGGGTATGTCAGCTTTTCATTGTGAGTCCTCTCTCCTGTAACTCATCAGGATTCACTTCATGCTTGCGAAGACTGTGACAGCTCCTGTCTGGAGTGCCGAGGGCCCGGTCCAGCCAACTGTACCACGTGCCCTATTCAGGCCATCCTAGAAACTCAAGGGCGTTGTCTGCTTTGTTGTCGTCATGAGCAGGACGAGGAGGAAGCTGCAACACAGCAGCAGGACTGTTGCAACTGCACAGAGACTCGAGGTAGGCTAGGTTATGGTAAGCCAGAGATGTGAATGTGATTGGCAATATCAGACAATGCAAGTTGCTGAGTTCACCCAAAAGCGACCAGCAATTAAAAGTTAATTAATTTTAATCTGCAGATTCTAAAATCAGTTTTTTTCAAATATGTAATCCTTAGCTTTCACCCACTATTAGCAGCAGATGTCATAGTATTTTAAACTGTAACTGGATGTTTCTTGTTGGAATGGAATAAGAGATTTATAGTGAAGTTCTCCCCGTGGTTTAATATTCACAGGCTTGTACCTTGTAACTTTTTAATAGAACCATATTTTTTATGTACAGTATCTATTAATCAACTTAATCAATGGCATTTTATTTACATTCAAGCTGTAAAAGTGCTCCAGTTGTGAGTTACATAACATTGCCTGAGAAAAGTTAAGGCTTTACTTTAACTTCCAGTACCCAGGGCACTTGATACAACTCCTTTCACTTCACAACTATATTTTTGAGACAGGACATATCCTCCAGAGCCATAGTAGTCATCATTCATTTGTTTTGACAGGCTGATGAGGAAACTGAACTGAACATGAGTAAAATCAGCGTCAAATCAACTTGTCAATTATATAATCATTTTAGCACTTATTGTATGTTCACACTTAGGACAGTACAAGATTTAAACATCTCGTTGTTGTGGGATTTCTAGGAGAGTGCGTGCTCAGCACCAACTTAGCGTTCAGGAATGAGGAGGAAGAGGAGCCCAGAGGTAACCTGACAGTCTTCATCATCGCCTGCGTCTTGCTGGTTCTGGTACTGGTGGCTGTTGTGTTCCTCATCAGACACTCGCGCTCCAAGAGCGCACCCTCTGACATCCCTCCCCGTGGTTATGAGAAGCTGGGCTCTGGTGGGGGTTACGGAGGTGGCAGCAGACATGGAGGCTACAGCTCTGCTTCAACTGCGTCGTACAGTGGCCGCAGCACTTCCTCTGTCGGTCGCTTCCAGGAGGCTCAGTTGGTTGACATCAGCCAACGTCACTCAGAGAGTAAGGACGATGATGATGACGATGAAGATGAGGACATTGTTTACATGGGTCAGGATGGCACCGTGTACAGGAAGTTCCGTTATGGACAGCTGGGAGAGGACGAGGACGAGCTGGAGTATGATGATGAGAGCTACACCTTCCGGTGAAATAGAATTTCTCTAAAGAAACATTTCTTCTTCTCCTCTTCTGGGCTCTTCTCTTTTTTTTTTTTTTAATTCCTTCCTCAGTGCTGTTTATCTCCTCCTGCCCGAGGGACAGACTCATTTACCCTTCACTGAATATGAGTTGAACCAAATGAGACATGAGAAGCTATTTATAATGAGCTGTATTTTACAACTGCTAATCATTCACAAAATGAAATGAGCTGCAGAAAAATTCAGAAATTGTTTAACATTTCTTAAGGAGCTTTTCTGCGCTTTGTTTGGAGTATGACAACTTCCCATGTGTGTAACAGTTTATCATGGGCATTTACTAGTTTTAACAGTTTTGACAATTGTTTTTTTTTCAGTTAATTGTTGTGATTTTAGATTAGTGATTTATATTTGAATAACAATAGCATTTCTTTTGCTTTTCTATATTCCCATGTGTTTGCTGTCATTAAATTTTAATTTGAAAAGGTATTACTGTTTCTGTTTAAATAAAGTGAGAGTGAAAATAACTCATGACTTCACAAGAAGGAAACTCGTTTGTCACTTACTAGCAAAGCCCCTAATTATAATTATTCCACCTAAAAAATGAGATATGACTGAAAATGATGACTAAAACCACTGTTCAGACATCAGTCCATTTTATTGAATTAATAGATAGTGATCCATAATTTTGATCTATAATTTCTTTGCGCATCCTCAATACACCACAGTAGAAGACTCATGGTAGGATGTCCAGCTATCTACTGTATGAGGGGACGCACTGATGCACAAACGCACACACACAAATGAGATATTGTGCTTTACATCTTTTTTGACTGAGGTTTCATCCTGATGACCCAGGAGACATGGAGGAGATTCCCATTTTATGTATCTGACAGAAATAGACTGAAAATACACACTGAACATGGGTAAAAGGACATGCTCCCACAGTGCACTGCAATAAATTTTTTTAGTTTAATTATAAAGGTAAAATATATATTTGTAGGTTTAATTTCCAGTTTTAGAACAAGTATTAAGAGTGAAGATTGAATTGCTGAAATGCAGAATTTGCTCAGTTTATGGCACAAGGTTTTTTTGACCTCACCTTGTGCTTCTATTGTATATTGCTGACACACAAGTCATCTCTGTATCTGAAACACTAAGACTGTAACCAGTCGAGGTTGATATTATTGCTTCACTTCTTCTCATGCACACGACGACAACACTGTACTCTACAAATGGATTTGCGCAGTGCACTGTCTTGATGTGCAATTACGTTTCCTACCCTACCGTGAACAATGATGCTACTTTGTAGGTGCTGCCAAGCATCACACTTGACTATATAGTTCTTGCATTGCAGGTGTAAGGTACAGTAGATGCTACAGCAGCCATAAAGAATGAGATCCGAGTGTTAGCAGGTACTTTTTTAAGTTGTGTTTTCACATTAAACTCCAGGTTCTAACTGACAAACACTAACACGCACACACACACACACACACACACAAGCTTAACGAGCCTATTCCTCTGTCTTCCAGCTTCACCCGTACAACACAACAGCAACTTCTGAACATTGAGGTGACCCATCCATTGAGGGTGTTTGGGTTTAAGAGCTGCTGGCACTGGCTGCGTCTGGTCTCCTGGCAAGACGAAAGAACAAAACAGACATTAAATATGACTGTGTTTATGTATTGGTGACAGACTGCTGACACGAGGCCGTTTCTCTTCCATGTGTGAACTTACTCTGTTCTGCCTGCCGCTGTTGGCTCTGGTCC
The DNA here is from genome assembly GCA_032362345.1 of Sandelia bainsii. Lineage (NCBI taxonomy): Eukaryota > Metazoa > Chordata > Actinopteri > Anabantiformes > Anabantidae > Sandelia > Sandelia bainsii. The sequence goes on from JAUMHL010000004.1 coordinate 6,695,878, forward strand.
CTGCAGAAAACTGTTCACTCTTAAATGGAATAAAAAAAAAATGGAGAAGTTGTTAGAGCAGGATTTATTGTCGTAATGCAATGTATGTTGTGAATTTGAAGACACATGCAGCTTATGATTCAGTGCGCAATTAGTCAGCAAGAGATCAGTGTGCAAATTCTACAGCTCCATCTCTACATTTATTATCTGTGTAGTAGATCACTCTGCAATAAGGGCTGGCTCATTTGTTTTACTGTAATGATAAATGTGAAGGTAATGCATTTAGCATCTTGAGAAACTTTTTTTTTTTTGCAGTCTCCTTCCTTTAATTGTAAGCATAGCCAAATCAAATTGGTCCCCATCCAGCAGAAGAGTCCCTGTGATCTAACAGAGAGCCATCTGATAAATGAGCCAGAGATACTGTAAAACTGAGGCAGGATCCTCTGTCTCCACAGAGGGCAGTAGTGAGTGACAGGAGAGTCAATATTCACCTTGAGTTATCTGCAGATTCCTTCAGTTCCTTGTCAAGTCTAGAGGTGAGAGTCCAAATGACAAGATGAATATATAATAATTTAAAAAGACAACTCATACTTGAAGGAGGTAGAGGAAGCGTTACGGAGCTTAGTGGAACTCACCTAATGATGCACTCTGGGATCTGGATGATGTCCATGGGGATGAGTTCCTGCAGCTCGTCCAAACTGTTGACATACTTTATCTTACTGCTGAACTTGGCGCTGTGACAAGAACAACATGTCCACAAGTATAACCACAATGATAGAAACGTTTGATAGCACACAAAAACATTTTGTTTTTCTTTCAAGTGTGGAACCATGCAGTTTACAGTAGTGTAATTCTAATAATATTGAAATGCTAATCTAACAATTACACTAATAAACAGACGTTAGGTGTGTTCACCTTTTTGGATTAATCTGTAATTAGTACAGTATAATGTGTAACTAGTAGTGAACAGTGAACTGAGGATGGTGGATATGGCGGTATTTGGTTTGTATTGGGCACATTAAAAATGTAACATAATGATGGCCCTAGAGGAAACGTATGTAAGTAAAGAAAGTATCCTGAAAACACAAAAGTTTGCAAGAAATTTCATAGCAATTCATCCAAAAGACAAATTTGTGAACCTCATGGTGGTGCCAGATGAAAGGTCAGGGGATCACCAAAGTCACTGAAATTCATTCTCTGGGGATCATTAATGTTTGTGCCAAATTTCCATAGATATTCATGCAATAATTTTTGAGATATCAACCAGTGATTATTTTTACCTGATGAAGGGCTTGGTAATGGCTAGAATGGTCCTTATAAACCATGATGGATGGAGAATAATGAAGGATTTCAAATTCTTCCTGAGCCTGGAGATAACACATCACATGTTAAATGTCACGTTAAGGCTAATTTACACAGCGTACAAATGTTTTGAGAGTTGAACAGTACAATGCTAATGTTGTCTGTCACATAATCAGTCAATCTTATCACATTACAAGTGTTATTGAGGGGAACAGACCTCCTGTCAATCATCTGATAACATTTCTTCAGCCAACCAAGACCAGGCATTCTTCTGTGAGGAGTGGCTCCATTTAGATACAATATCATGTAGTCCTCTGCCACCATCAGCTCCAGGGTGCTGATCACGTAGCTGAAAATGTACACAAATACATAAAAACTCGGTGATCATGACAATTTTTTTCTTGAATAACTCAGTGAGAAAAACTTTTTTTAAAATACTCTGCACATACTGTATGTTTAGGAAGCCAAAATTCAACTACATAAAAATCTGTAGCCTCGTTAGTGATGTACTTTGGTACATTTTAGTACAAGGCCAGCATGTTTACATGCCATGACAATGCAAACATGCTAATGTTTAGCACAAATGAAGCTGATGGGAATGTCACTGGGTATTTGGTCATAAAAACAGACAAATTGACTATTTTGACCTTATTATGGTGCAAGTTAAAAAAGAAACAGGGAATCACTATTCATTCTGGGGGGAACATGAATGTTTGTATTAAATTTCATGTCAATCCATCTAACAGTGGTTGAGACCAGATTTTTGTGTACCAAATACTGACTGACACATCAATATTGCCATAATGCCCTTATTCCACTTGCTTAGCTAAAATAACTTAAAATGCTGAAAACAGAGTACAAGAATGACATACGACAAATTACTTTACATAAAATAATGAATAAAAGACATCAAATCTCTACCTGCTCACTTTATCAAGCTGGAGCAACACACCTCTTTCCAAAACTGTCACATTTACCTGTTCTATTTGCCAAAACCTGCTCATAAGGCATTTATTCCCATTTTAAAATCATTGTCACATATATCAAAATGGTGAAATGTGCAATAAGCACAATAAATGCAGAACCATGTTTTATTTGAGTCTGAATGCCAACAATGTGAAGGAATTGGACACAAGTCTTGCCCTGTATTTGAAAAACTGACAGAAGGGTAAAACTTTCTGTCCTCTGATGTCAGGTACAAGAAATTGGTACAAATGTTGCTGCATGGATGAAGTGTTTTGCTTTGAATTTCTTTTTTTCCTTCTCTGCATCAATCTCAGCAGCTCCGTCAGACTTCCACCTATCTAAAATCCAATTCCCTGACTCAAACCAAAAAGAAACTGTTACCTCTTCCTCATTTCTCTCCTCAATCCACCTCCTTCTTCATGATCAGCAGGGAACTTTGTCGCCTCCTTTGAAAATAAAGTTGACAATATCCTCAGCTGCCATAGTCCTTCCAATCTCCTCAGCAACTCCTCTGACTTCAATGACTTTGGGCTCAGCCTGACTCCCAACTCCTCCTGATCCAATGTCATTCTCCAGCTTACAAACCAACATTGCTGATACACTCTCTTTGTGACTATTGTGATTGTCTCCCATCGACATCAAACTGCATACCGTTCACCACTAAGCTAAAGTTACTCCTCCTCACAAGGATTCAGACCTCAAGCCATCTGGCATCAGAAACTGCAGATACTACAGTTTACTTCCTTTCATTTCTATCCAAAACTCTTGGATATGCCAGCTTACTCCATATCTTTCACAGAACAGCCTGTGGGGTCCCAACCACACCACTGCAACAGTGCCAGAACAACAGTGAAGGCATCAACATGGGAGGTCTAACCAAACAAGTTAGATTATGACTTTATTTCTGTCACTTTATTCAGAGTTCTCCTTACACATGAAGGGCTTGTGTCTTGTGTGATTTAAAGAATCAGGCAGCATCTTTCATTTGCTAAATATATATTTGAGAATAAATGCATCTTTAAAGTGAGGTCTTTAATATTTGCTTTGCATAAATTAAACAAGGACAGCATCAAATCTTAAAGTTACATAAAAGACATTAAAGAGCCCATGTTATAAAAAAATCCACTCTTTTGTCATTTTTGTACACATATCAGACTCTCCAGTGTATGTAGACACACACCAAGTAAGACAGAACTCACTCCTTTTTTCTTTTTACATTTTCCTGTTTTGTGGAAACCACTCCACAAGAGGCGGAAGCTCCACCTCAAAACCGGTGATTTTTGAGTGGGTCTATCTGCACACATTTTCAAACTTGCCACTATGATCTACATGATTTTTTAGCATGAAAATTACCAGGCATGTTTTGCGGACTCCAGGGACCTGTTTTTTAAGCCCCAAAAGAGCTATAATGCGGGCTCTTTAAAAGAGCTTACAGCGACGCACCTGTAAAACTAAACCTGCTCTGTGAAACTATAGTAATGCTTTCAGCTAAATGTAATGCTAATAGCATGCTAATATGATCACAATTAAAAGGTTAACATGCTGTTGTTTGGCAGGCATGTTCACCATCTTTACTGTATTCACATACAAACATTTGCTAATTAGCACTAAACACTAAATTCAACTGAGGCAGAAAAGAATGGAAATAGTTTTGCAGGTATTTGCATCTCTGTACCATGGAGACTAGAAGCCAATTAAAATGTCAACCTTATGATGGCACTAGATGAAGTAAAATGACTGAATTGATGACTGAAAATTAGAAGGTAGACCTATGCTACATACTGAATTATTAAAGTAAATGACTGGTTAAAGTGTGATACTCACAGGAAGAGGTTCTCCATTATTTCATGGTAGTCCTCTCTGTCACTGTCTGGCAGGAAACAGGCAGCAAACACTATAATGGCATTTACTCCACTGCCATAGTAGCCTTGATAAAACACATAAAAAGAAAATAAGAGTTAACCTGACCTTGTTCCATTGTTGCTGTGAGCTCAGTACTAATTAGCATAGTTTTCATAACTTGACTGCTCGCTCATTTTCCTCTCTTTTTGTTCTATTTTTCTGCCAATCTAAGTATCTTTTGTCTGATTGTCTCTCTGTCCTGTTTCCTCTCACTACTTTTCAGATTAATGCAATTTCCTTTTATTTAACAGCCCATTCATAGGCAGAGTTGGTGTCACTCAGACAGAGGGTCTTTTATCTAAACGACAGAGCTTGTGATGTTGACTATACAGTGACAGAAATCTCTATTTCCATCGGGCGGCTGTGTTTCACTTAAGTCCACAGCACAGAGAGCACGCATTGGGGAAGAAAATGAAGTGCTGCTATAAGGGTCTGATTTCCACTAATAATAAATATAAAGTAAATGCTTATGCGCAGGCTTACCAGAGTGCAAGCCAATGGTCCTGGGGTTTTAGAGGGCCCCACAGAGAAGGAAGAGAAAAGCAGGGCCCCTGTCTGTGAAACCAATATGGTGTGACTCCATGTCTGGCCTCAGTTTAATAGTCTTAATGCAGCTGTAGATGGTTGACAAATTCAAGGAAAAAAAACAACGTAAACGGGGCTGGGTTTGCTCCAGAGCATTTGCTCCATAACAAATATTCTTCAGCTCCCTGGAGAGCTGCTGGAGGGATAAACACCATTTTCCGGTAGATATTCCCTAATTTGGTGTTTTGTAGAAAAATAATAAATTCGTAAGTTAACTCACAAAAAAGATAACTGTTTTAATAATTATATACTTTTTACTTTAAATATTGGTCATATGTGGCAATATACTGATTATGTTTGATTTTTAGACAGTTGTTGGACAAAAAATATATATATGTGAAGACATCAATTTGGGCTTTAGGAAATTATGATGGGCAGAAGAGTATTGTTTGTGGAGAGTTCCCTCTCTGACAGCCACTGGATGATGAAACTCATTGTCCGGCTTCAACTACAGCTTGTATTTCCCAAATTTTTTGTAAGCTCAGATGAGGCATTTTCAAAATGAGACTGCATTCTGCCAGCTTCTTAGCTCATGGTTGCAAAAGCCAGCTCAGAGGCAGTCTGTATTTATGATAGAGTACACTGAGGATTATGAATTTCATAATGCTACTTATATATATCATGTTAAAGTATCCACAATTAAACATGTTTAAGAAGTTATATGCTAATTTTTAAACACACTTTAAGACCCTTTAGATTTAGATACAATAGGTGTTGGAAAGTACAGCACCAACAATAGGAGTAGATAACTAACAAGGTAATGTTAGAGTGCATAAAACCATAACCATGCTACTGTATTGTGTGACTAAGGAAATCGACAGGACTTAAGTTGACTTGTTACTCTGCGTTAGGGTAATTAACAGATTGTTGAGTTATGCACTCTCTGGGAGTCCCACATGGAGTCCCTGTGACTGGTTTGGAATGCTTTTGTGGAACCCATGTCTGAACAATCTGTACTCATTTGGTTTGGTTTTGTGTTTGTGCCCATAATCCCACTTCTGTATTTTTCTTACTATATTTTTGTTGATGTATTTTGTTCTTTTTGTTTTATCTTATTATAGCTACAAATAACCCCAGTTATTGTGTCCCACATGTCAACTTATTTTCCCAAGCTAGGTTAGGGTTAAATAGCTCTGTTACAGTCACCTCCATGGGAGATGACTTTCATGTAGGGCTCAATGATCTTCATGTTGATGCGATGTTCTTGCTCCCCAATTATGACTGTCCTCCATAGTTTCCCGTCCTGGCGCTCCTCTTCAGCGCTGTAAGTCGGAATTGGATCGTAATGCTCACTTGTCCCACTCCTACTGACAGCATTGGGGTCTGATATGATAAAAGACCAAATACTGAGTTAGGCCTTTTTCACAGTGGAGATTTTGACTTGTCATAGAGAAGGCATAATTTTTACAAAAAAAAATCATTAACAATGGCTCAGTTCCAGGTAAGTGTCATGACAGTGTGACAGCGAGGCAGTATACACAAGATCAGGACCCTGAAAACGAAACTGCTAAATCAAATTCAACCATCATTACCTTTTTTATTATATCTCATCATGTGTTATGTGAAAATGAGTCTTAAATTTATAGCCAAGCTCTGTAGTTTAAGTACAATAAAATACAAAATAAAATACTATAATATCGGCTTCAATATTCTTGACAACACATAAAATTATGTCATAAAATAAGAATCTCGCAAGAAAATGCTGACTATTGTCAGCAAAAAGCTGCAAACGCCAGGCAAAACTGCAAAATCTAATGCAATCTTATAGTCTTCAATTATCTACATCAGCATTTTTGCACATCTTGCTTCTACCAGGATCATGCTGATACAGGATTATGGGGGGGGTCATACCGATATTATTTATATTCTGAAAGACCCACCTTCCCAGTCCATTTCATGGTCTGTGTAGTCGAGGTAATCCCCCTCATCTGGAGTGTCGAGGTCGTCAACGTTAATGTCGAGATCATCTGGAGTCTCCCCTAAGTCATCCTCGCTCTGGTCCAGTGACAGGCTGATACGAGGGGCAGATAACTTTTTTCTTTGGGTGGGACCTCCTTGCAGGGGTAGAGAGGTAGGTGGGACTAGAAAAAAACAGCACAGTAAAAAGAGTTATTTACCAAGGCCATCATAGTCTTTGAGATATAAAAAAATCATTCTGAATCTGAGCATTGATTTACACTCACCTGGTCTGCCTTCGCCGTCAGAGTTCATTTTACTCTCTGATGGCAGGTCTATCCCCAGGAGGACCTGTAAGAACATAATTACAGTTATTAAATGGACTATTATGATACAAAAACAAACGTGGGGAGTACCCAAACTATTGCGTAATCAACCATGTGTTAACACACAGTGTATTGATTTTACTCATCTAAACAGATTAGTAGATTTCCATAGTTAGGAGGAGGGAGTAGAGATAAAATGGGTAGGTAGTACAGGGAGAAAGGGAAAAATGAGAGGGGAGATTTTGAGGTTAAAGGTCATCTTCCCCTGTGAATAATCCTTCCATTCAAACTGAAGGAGGGGGAGGATGCTGAAAGGTGAGGAGAGGGGAGGAACACGGCTTGTTACATCACGACAATTCATTCCTTTTCCTAGCGCTGACTCAAATTGAATGGCTGCACGCTTGCCTGAGCACAGATTGGGCTGAGATGCAAATTCTCAGCGAGTCACGTGCTCATTCGCATGAAAAAGAAACATCCTTGTTCCTCCTCGCTAGACTCAGCCTGGAACAAATATGATTGCATTAGCAGCTGCAACAGAACAAGACTAAGTGCTTAATTCCTGGACAGTGGAGATGACATCATACTGGTGATTCACAGGAAAATGTACAGTATGTGCAAATACACCTACACATACAAAGATGCAAAAAGAGCACATGGACACACACACACAGTGCTGGCTTTCAAAATATAAAATCATCAGCAGCTGTTATGAACATCCCCCATACTGGATGCTGCTGCTGCTTCAGATCTACAGGACCACAGTGCTGATGACAGCAGCAGCCCCTCCCTCTCTCTCTCTCTCTCTTCCTGTCTGCTGGCTGTGAGAAAAAAAAACAATGAACATATCCCTCCTTTTCTCTTCTTTTTATCTTCACAGAATAAGATCAATCTACTCACCACTGCTGGGGCTTGGGAATCTCTGTCCTCCTGCGTCTCAGAGCATGGATGTACTTCCGAGTTCCCTGCCTATTTCCTGCTACCAGCCTGTCGGTGGAGATGCTCAGCTTAACAACAGCTCACAGCTTCCACCATTTTGTAGTCACATGATCTGGGCCATTACCAAATAAGGGCGATCACCTGCTATAACAGCTCTCTGCACAGCAGCTACCTCAGACAGCGCAGCTGAATGGGAAAATTGGAGTGTGTTTTTGTTTCATTATTTCCCTCAACTGGATGGAATAAAACCTGTGTGTATGTGCAGGTGCCAGAGCTATTACTACCTGTGAGGAGTATGAGAGTGCCTGACAGTAGATTTGTGAGCCTGACTGTGCAGCTACGAGTTTTTATTACCTCTCACAACATTAATAAGAATCAGAAACAACAATAGGCTCGCTTATGTGCTGATAACAGTTACACATTGGTAAGAAAATAGTAACTGATCCAAACCAAATATCTGCTGCTTACCCTTCCACTGTTTATAAAGAAACTTAGAAATCCTGCATTATCACTGAACTTTCCAACCGTTAAACAAACTATAGTCTCAAAGCAGATAAAATTATGGTCCCTGCCTCAGTTATGAAACAGGTATTGTTCTCCCCACATGTCTAATCTCACTGAATGTCTCTTTTCACTTACCAGTGTTCCACCCCAACAGCCAGGAAGACAGAGACCAGCCTGTCAGGCCTCTGCACATTTGTGGCCATTGTTTGGTACAAAGGTTGTTACCACTGCCTGCCAAACAGTGTGGCCACGCCTTGAGCTCAAGCACAGAGTACATGTGTCTAAAAACATTTGGGTTAATTAGTGCCATGCACCTTATATCATAAGAGAGGTCCGAAATTTCAGATTTTTTCTTACAACCTTTTTTTTTTTTTTTTTTGTCAGAATAAGGTTCTCTGTAAAATGACAAAAATAAGGAAGATTGTACAAACTAGTTTGTTTAAAAACATATTACATTTGGTTTATATATTATACATATTCAGTGAAATTTGGTGAAAACAATATAAAACTACATTGTTGTTGCACACATTCACTCACTTGCCACTTTATTAGTTACACCTCTACAATCTAATGCAGTGGTCCCCAACCTTTTCTGCAGCACGGACCAGTCTCACGCATGTCATAATTTGACGGACCCTGGGGGGGGGGTGACGGGGGCTATCAGTAGTCGATTGAAAAGCCTCTCTCTTTTGTGGTTGGGGACCTCTGATCTAATGCAATCCAATACAGCAGCTCTGCTGTGAATTATTCTTTTATAAGGTTATAATTTCTCAGTTTCTGTTGAAACTGTCAGGAAGGTGATAAGTCTACTACAGTATGCAGTATGCAGAATTTATTACTGATGTCATAGATGGTAGTAGAGTCATATTGGAGTGCATTATATTAAGAGGTGTTTAATGTTTTAGACCCCCTTAATTATGTAAATAGGCTGGCAAAAACATTTTAAGTGATAACCTTAAGTAGAATTAATGGCAGAGCTGCTGTACTGGGTTACATTAGACTGCATGTGTACCTAATAAAAAGGCCAGTGAGTGTAAAAACAATAGCATTAATATAAGCTAAGGCACTGAACTTCCTGGCAGTCTGTCCTTTACTTCCTCCTCCCACAACTTTGTAAGGCAGGGCAGGTTGCATTCTTGCTGACTTTGTCAAACCAGTTTGATTGCAATTTCTAGCTAATGGTATAAAACAAACCAGTCTGTATTAGTTCAGTATAAAAGTTAACTGAAACTGCAACTGTCCATTTTTACTGGATCAATTAAACTGGTTTTACCGTTCATGATGTTGCACAATATGCCACATAACGTTTGTGTTATACAGTACTGAGATAAATACCTGACACTACTGTTCCAACAGCACATAGCAGATAAAATTATCATACATTTCATAACATTGTTCCACATTGCTCATAAATGTGAAACCATCACTTAGTCCTGCTGTACAATCTCGCTTATTCAAGGTTGAACTTTTCAAGGTTATCCCTGAAAAGTGTATCCTTGACGGCTTTGAAGACGATCCGGATGTTCTCTGTGTCAGTAGCACAGGTGAAGTGTGTGTAAAGGGGTTTATGATGTCCAGTGTGCTTCTTCACATACATGTTCAGGATGAACTTTTTCGCAGCTTCAGCGTCACACTGAGGCCCTGTGGGAGTAATAAAATCAGAGGGGATCTGTGTTTGATGTGAATGAATGAATGAAAACCACTAATCAATTGTCACTATAGCTATTGATGAATTTCTCATCTGTGGATTCAGTAGTCCGACTAAAAACAACCCTGATTTTGAAAAAGTTGCGATGCTGTGTAAAATCTACATAAAAACAGAATGCAATGATTTGCAAACAGAACATAGATATGAAAAAATGTACCATTTGAATAAAAAAATAAGGCCCTTTTGAAATTGATGACAGGGACAGGGCCATGTTTCCTACTGTGTAACATCCCCTCCTCTATTAACATCCGTCTGTAAATATCTTGGAACTGAGGAGACCAGGTGCTGCAGTTTTTGGAGAGGAATGTTGTCCCATTCTTGCCTGACACGGGATTTTAACTGCTCAAAAGTGCTGGCTCTTCTTTGTTGTATATTGCGTTTCAAGATGGACGAAATATTTTCAACTGGTGAAGGACCTGGACTGCAAGCAATGAGTTTTGGCCCAGAGAAGACAGCAGAGTTTCTGGATCCTGTTTATATATGTTTTTTTCTTTGCATGATAGCGCTTCAACTTGCATTTTTGTTTTTATGTAGATTTTACACAGTGTCCCAACGTTTTGGGAATTTGGGTTGAAGCACTTAATGTTTATTGTAGCTTTGAATGCTGTTTCATCACATGGACAGTAAATGGCTGCAAGCTTTACCATTATAGTCTGGAAAGTAGGTTGCCAAATGAGACTGCATGATTTTCTCCTCTAGCACGTCTGTTTTGTTCAGGAAGAGGATGGTGGAGGACTCCTGGAACCAAGAGTACGAGAGGATGGTGTGGAACAAGGCTAGAGACTCATTCAGTCGATTCTGAAGGAAAGGGAAGTTAATATTAGACAATAGGATTGTGTCACCTGATCAGACAATATTGTATGTATGGAAATATTTTTTTAATTTGGAGAGTAAGTAAAAGATTAGTTGTAATTTTTAAGTTTATAAAACTCAAAGGCTTTTGAGCTTACATCTTTCTCATTCTCATAAAGAACCTGATCATACTCGCTGAGGGCCGCCAGAAAGATGATGGAGGTGACGTTTTCAAAACAGTGGATCCATTTCCTCCTCTCTGAACGCTGACCACCAACATCCACCATTCTATAGACACATGAGCATGCAATGAAACAAAACAAAATGGTTAGGCATAGTGGGATATATGATTACTTGCTTTCTTGCTGAGAGTTAGATATAATCAATCCCACTGATGTCAGTACACTAAATATAAAACTAGAGTTTAGATTATTTTAGCATAAATATTGGAAACAGGGACAGTTGTCTTTGTACAAAGATTTTTTTTTAAATGTCCACCAACACCCCTGAAACTAATTATTAACATATGTCATTTTTTATTTTTAGAAATTCAAAAACAAACAGAGTTAACTTGATTTTTATACAATGAAAAAAAAAACAGCTATTTATTATGATTGTGCAGATTATTGTTAATAACTGTTATTGTCTTAAGCAATCACCCATGCCAAGAAAAACTGAAATGTCTGTAAAAGTCTCCAACTTCTGTTTTGATGTGTTAACATAATCAAAATAATACATCTGAGCAGTCGCCACGAGGGTCCCAAACTCCCAAACATCTGATGCTAGTCTGTGCTGTAGAAATAAAGGAATTGACACAGATGTTTCCTCTTGCTCTGTCAGTTCTACACACAGAAATGTTAAAATATAAGTGCAAGGTGGCACAGACACGTTCCCATTTCCAGTGGAGACAGGAAAGTGAGCTTTCCCTTTCTGATGAAAAGCATAAGGTCAATTGAGTGTATATTAACTCCCTGTGAAACCACACCTGACATTTTTGTAAATAAGAACATTTTCCAAAATGCTGAATTATTGCTTTAACACCCTATTAATTTTCTAAACATCAGAGACATAGAAAGAAATTTGGGGAATTGAGGTCACTTATTCATTGCTGACACCAAACAAAGGGCACAGCTCTTATTGATGTGTTGTTTTACACAGAAACAGTTCTACTGTAGCAGATAAAGTACTACCTGAAGATCATTTTTGAAAGGTCAAAGGGGTACTCTATGATGCCTGTGGTGGGTACCCTGACCCTCAAGATGTCCTGCAAGGTGGGGATGTATAATGAGGCTGCAATTCTGTCCATGTCACTCAGATAGCTGAAAAGTCAAAAACAATGCATCTAGTTTAATATCCCGACACAAATGTGACTGTGTAGAAGAGACCATCAAACAGACATCTGCACTGTTACTGTGAAGTATATAATAGTCTTACTATTTGGCAGAGTCAGATAACTGGAATTCCCTCCTGCGCTCGTAGCACTTTTGAACACCGTGGTCATTCCACACCTTCTTAATGGAGTCCACCTGCCAGGCTTCTAAAGTAGACACCTGTTCTGCCTCCACTTGGCTCAGGTTCTCTGCATGGCTCTGACACATACAAAACATCCACAGGGGAGTTTTTTATAATTACAAACTCTGACCTACAGTATAAATAGATCTTTAGGATGGTAAGAACTGCAGCAGAACCCCATGTAAGAGTTGATGGATTTTGTGGACAATAGCAAAATCTTAAAAGGTTTAGCCAGGCTAGAATGAGCGGTGTGGCTCCGTGGACATTTGTGTGGACAGAACACCACTTTCAGACTGCAATAGCTCAACTTTTGTGTTGATTATTATGAAATGTTGCACACATATTGTATACACCATCCTCAAACAATGAAGCCTAATAACAGTGACATGTCTCAACAACATTTCGATGAGGCTCCATGACGTTTGGCACAAATATTTATGGTGTAATTCCTGCTATAATTCCTTCTGCAAAGTTTTGGCAAACTTCCTCCTGCAAAATTTTATTTTGTCCAGTACTTTGGTTTATCTATGCTGCTAACACAAAAACTAAGATGGCAGTCGTCAGTACCTGACAGACATCAGCATGTTAAAATTAGCATGAAGGCATTAGTATTTAGCTCAAGGTCTGACGGATGCTTTAGTATGGCTGTAGAGTCTTGTTAACCAGTCAATGAAGTGAAAAGAAATCAATTTTGTCGTGTTTAAAACACATAATTTTCTCACTATGTTCTGGTCATCGATGTAATCAATCTGTAGAGTCTTCATGGCTTGGATCAGAGCCTGGATGGCTGTGAAGATGTTCTGAAACACCAGCCGAGTGAAACCTTTCCTGTCAGCTTCACTGTACCCTCTGCCATGAATGATCCTCATCTGTTTGATGAAAGTGCTCTTCCCGCTTTCACCAGTCCCTAGGTAAATGAGATGAATGAGACCAAAAGATGAAGAATGGAATAGAATTCAAAGCGACGCCAGAAATAAGACGTCTGTGATGTGCGCCAAAAATACACCATCCGAACATCAGTCGACTGCAGTTAAAGAGGCTTTTGACAACAAAACAGCAACAAAAATGCTGCGTTGTTGAGAGTGCAAGTACAAGTTCCACAGGTTTTAATTATTTTTTCCCCTCAAGCCATAGAGAGGAGAATGTGTGCTTGTGTAAGTGCATTAATGCTTGACTTCTTCAAGTGTATGCAAACTGACAACCTTTCATTTGTTTCTATAAAACAAAACATATTACATTACTAATACTTTATTTGTATAATGCTCACTTCTATGCATTTGCACTTAGACAAACATTAAAAAGACAAGAAACAAGCAATTTAAAACAGAAAGACTACAAAGATGATAAATTAAGTATGTATTTTTTGTAATGCATTCTTTGTTGAGCTACAATTAGATTTGCAATAGATCCCAACACGTCTATCAACAGCCATGTGTCCTTGAGTGAAACAGTGAACCACTTCCTGCCTCCTGGTTGTAAATTGCTCCTGATAAGAATGTCAGCTAAGCAACTAAAAAGCTTAAAAATGTTAACCATTAGACTGACCTTTACATGGGGATATTGTTCTCTGAGCAGGCTAACTCAAGTTGAAGTTTAAAGTAGCGCTGACCTTTAAACAAAGACCTTCATGTTTAATGTTTTGTTTCCAATAAAACCAACATTCAAGGTTCAACATTCAGAAGTGGGCTTTTTTGATAGTTATGGGGGAAAAACAGACCTTGTATAAAGCTATTATCAGCTGTATTATATTTCATGAGGAGTTCACTCATCCTGATTGTCAACATGATGCTCTTTTTATGCTCTGCAGGGTGCACTTTTAACTTTACATATGCATGCAGAGTATGCAGACAGCTGAAACTAACAAAAATAAACATTAAAGACACCCAGTTATGTTATATTGTGTTATATTCACCTAGCACAGCTTTTACAGCAAGTATTATTAGAGATTAATGCGAATAACGCCCTGAGTCTAGTCTTCTGAAAATATGCAGTAGTCTAGCTTGATATGAACAAAGAAAAACTGGAAGGAACTGACTCATCAAGGCTTCAACAACTATTTGAAGAATGCAGAGGGTAAATTGTAACTACTTCCTAAAGTACAGTGCAGCCCAAAACACATACCAGAGCCTAGTTATCTTTCTGCCCAGATATTTCTGTTATGTGCTTGGTTTGTCGGTTTAACCCAGGTGAGTCAATACAATCTTTTTCCAGAGTACACCCACCCCCTAGGAATGGCTATGTCTCTTAGTCAGTTCACCACTCTGATCCAGACTAAAATATCCCTAAACCTTTCTATGCATCATGCTTCCCAGAGGATGAATTTCATTTTTTGGTTTCGGTGAAATGTCCAACAACTTCAGATAACTATCAATTTCATAGATTTCAAATTTCTTCCATCCAAGAGCCTCAATTAATTCACGATGCTCCACCTGTCCCTCCCCCTCCCTGCTCTGCTATGCTCTGGTATCTTGTCCAGCCCTTCAGGTATTACTCATTACGAAACTAAAATAGATGACTTCACCTTATTAATTCTGGATGTAGACAGTTCCAGAAGCACAATATAAAAATACATCAGATATTTTCTGGCGCCGAGATCATGGGGCAGTGGACATGTCTAGATCCCATTTCACTTGTCTTTTATTTTTGGCAGTCGTAAGCCCTCCCAGCAACAACTTTCACTATCTTTCATTTAAGTCTAAATTTGATTAATTCTTACTATTCAGTACAGCTGGGTTATGTGATATTGTTTTAACTATCATTTCAGATACAGCTTTGAATACATGAGCCCAGAAGTCCTGGGCTGAGGGACACACAGTTCACCAACAGCAAAGGTTTCAAAATATCTGGTTTTGTCCAGCAGACCCTCCAAAAACCAAAATATTTTTATAATTACAGTTGACATGAAAATGCAACAAAAATATAACAGTTATATGGTAGAACTGGTGAACTATTTATTGATAATATGATACCTGCCTATTAATTTCCTATCAATTAACTAATTGACAACCACATTGTTGCAGCTGTACTACATACTGTGATCACAATTCTCTTAACAAATTTAAGCTATTTATGTAATACATTTAAAAATCACTTAAGCCAGCTTCAGCTATGTTATTTTTATATCTCAACAAATCACAGAAGCTTGTACTTGAACGCATCGTCGTCAAAGGAATGTCTCCTATTACATGTAAAGAAAATATAGAAAATAAATATAAGTTAAGTGTTTTTGTTTTAAGTACAACCTGCACACCTGGGCCCTCAGTTAACACTCATATGTCAAAATGTAAATATAATAATATAATGTAAATATAAGGCTTGAATGTAGACTGACAGGTTGGTTCAGCAACAGTTAAATGTGAGTATCTACATTTCAGAGGAATCGGTTTCATTTGTGACTGACATTGTGAGATCCTGTTTGGAGGGTCTCAGACGGTGAATCTGTGGTGGTGGTTCATTATTTTCCGTCGCAGTGAGCGAGCATGTGGAAGCTGACACTCACCTAAAAGCAGCAGCTTCAGCTCCCGGTGAGAATCTCTTTTATCACGTCGAAGCTGTCTCTCGATTTCTCTGTGTATATTGAGTCTCTCCTCTTCCTCGGCGGACAGGCAACACTCTCCCATTTTCCGTCAAAGTTTACCAGCAGCTTTTGTTTAAACTACGCCACAGCTGACGGGGATTAGTGAAATGAATGGATGGTGATTTTTTTTGTGGGTTTTGCCAGAGAAACTTGTGTCCCGGAACAGGAGGGTTGGCGACTTTCTGAAGTCATTCTTCCTCTTGCAGGATCCTGTTCAGGTGCATTTCACATTCCTGCTGCGCTCAGGAGGCGGGTGGATGGGCAGGCTCTCAGTGAAAGGAAATCTGCTTACAGATCCATGCTCCCATGGGCCGCTGAATCTTTGTGCACAATGAGTGTAGGAGGGAGATCATAACAGAGGAAAGTTGCAATGCTAATATCTTGATTAGGTTTCAAAATATCTCACACATGCATCAGCTCCTAAAAGGAAGAGGCTAAGATTTCGACCCAAAAACGCTGGATTTTAACACGGTGAACACAACACAGGGATTATTTCTAAGAATTTAAAGTCCCAGTCACAATATGAGTTTCATGTGTAAAATCGGTGGAGAATAAAGTATAGTCAATTTTATCATAAAAAGGTTAAAGGGCACGTTCACAGTTTTATCAATAGGCAGGTGTTGATACTGTATGTAAAGTGACAAATTTGCTTAGTCAAATTTAAAAAAAATTAACTTCAGATAATCTTAATGTCTTTGTGGAGTGTACAAAAATATTTGCGAAATCACGGACTGTGCAACTGAAAAGAGAAAGAAGGGTGTTATTTTGTGTCTTCTTTGTATTTTCAGCGTGGAGGTCTTGCTCCTGTGTAGGTGGCACTGGAGGTTCTTTGTCACATTAATTTAAAAAATTGCTAACATTTTATAGTACAAACAATTCCATGATCAAATAGGAAAATAACTGGTAACTGCTAATAAAACAGTTCCAGCTTCAGCAGAAACAGCAGCAGTGTGTCCCCTCAACTGTATGGGTTGCAGGCCACATTTCATCAAGCTGGGATAATGGATTATAATGAGTACTTTTACATATGTATTATTACTGATATAAAAACTGCTGTGTGATTAGTCCACAAATACATGATTAAAAATAAGAGATTTAGAGACAACACAAGTTAAAATATTAGTTTAAGTCATAAGTATGCACACTTAAGTATTTCAGATGTTATCTGGTTCCAGCCTCTGAACGATGAGACAAAGACAAAACAATTGATTATTCAAGAAAAAATAATCACATTAATCAATAAAGGCTTGAATGTAGGCTGAAAGATTGCTTCGGGTTAGAGCTGATTTTGGATGTATCAAGTGTAGACTTCATCCACTCATTAAAACCATGCACTGCTCCCACATTAGAAATAAAGGTTCCTTGCCAAACCACATTGCCCTGTGTACAACACAAAAAATATGGACCTGCTGCAGGCTCCAGCCAGAATTTCAACACTGCTCCAGATGAGCTGACTGTGCAGCCAAGAAGACAAACAGTTGAATGGCAAACCAACACTGTGCCAGAGCTGATTTGTAAACAGAGGCAAAGAATGAAAACCTGAGCAGCAAATGAACTGCAAAAATGTCTGTTTATTTATTCAACACTAAGACTCCATTAAGATAGTGCAGTGACAGTGAAATACAACCATAAATTAAGCCGTACAAATTAGACTGTAATTATTTTAACTAGAAGAAAAGGGTTGTGTAAACATTAGTACTGTGAGTATGCTCCCATTAGCTTTTTATTCATGCATTTGATACCACTGAACAGTGTACTCTCTGTATTAAGATCAAGAATACACTACATTAATGCCTTAGAGAATATTTACCATAACATCTCTCTTCAGCAGTTAATGTTTCAACACTGAGCTTGATACAAAACATTTATGATAGAAAATACTGTACCATGTGATATTTATAATATGCATTCAGTTGAATAGCAGGGCAAAAGACTTTTAGCAAATCATTTTTGGCAAAATAAGAACTGAAAAAGTAAAAAATTGAATCAAATAGTCCCTGGATTGAATGATCACTATTTTTTTGCCAACTTTAAAAATAGTACGCAAATGTCCTTTAAAAATATGTGTTCAATTAAATTTTAAAAAAGTAGCAAAAAGTAGTTTAACACTGAAAAATGTTGTGTACGAAGCCAATTGAACTTTTAAACAACTGTGTCTGAGCAAGATACAAATGTACAGAAGATCAGCAAAAAAGCCAATGCTACAAAAGGAAAAATGTGCAAATCAAAATCTATAAAAAAATAAATGTATTGTTAGTGTCAATTATGACCCTCCCTTTAAGTCAAGATACAAACTAAGCATTTAGAGTATTTCAAATAGTTTTTAACTTAAAAAAAGACTATGACTAACTTGGGTTAGTGACATCAGGTGCTGCATTGCAGTCTACATTCACTTCTGCAGATTCCCTGAAGGAGAGACCTAGTACATTACTAGTCCTCAGAGGCTTTTGAGGCCACTGAAATACTTTTTTTTCCCATTTCAGTCCATCGATGTGCAATCATACTGTTACTGCTGAAAAATGTTCACAAAGAGCTCCATAAATTTCAGAGTGCATACTGTAATAGGCTCCTCACTAAGGCAGCACTTTAATTGTCAGGACACACTTCATTATAGCTGGACACATCCATTTTCAAAGAGCCTAACAGAAAAATTGGAAATACATCAGTAGTATAGTCATTTCACGACAAGCTCTGTAGCTTCTCAATTTCCTGTTTTAGATGATAGTGTTCAGTAGCAGTGTGAGGCAAACTGAATCACTGCAGAGCTCTCCTGACTGGCAGCTGTACAAAGCCGATTGAATTACAGCAGCAACACCACAGTTTTAAACCAAGTTGTACACCTCTAGGTTTTCTTGCAAGATGTGGTCCTTCACCGCACGGAAGACAAATCGAATGTTGTCTGTGTCTGTGGCACAGGTGAAGTGAGAGTAGATGATTTTTTTCTCGTTTGAATTGAGACTGAGAAACATATTTAAGATGAATTTTTTTACTGCTTCGATATCCCGCTGGGCACCTGGCAGAGAGAAACAGGGGTCAAAAACAGCATGTTAAAGTTATGTTTGCATATTCAGCAGTAAAATAAAAGCTCAAGAATATAAGACAGTCTTGCACTGTCATTTTAAAAAGCTGCAGAACATTTAAATGAGACAATATATCATTTGAAATCTTAATCTTATAAATGAAAACATCAATTCAAAAGCGATAAAACACACCCTTGATCAATTCATCACATGCAGCTACAGTCTTAAGGTCAATTCTTGGATAGAGTAGCTGTGAGGTTCTGCAGGACAGTAACTGCCAAAATCTGCCAAAGTCTGTGTGCATTTTGCATACATTTGCAAGTACAAAATGAGTGCCTTTCACAAGAGCATGAACCAATGTTCCCAGTTGTGTCCATGCTCTAAGTGGAGATGTTAAGTCATACAGTCCAGAATTATAAATACTACCCTAGTACGCTTCTCAAATAAATTAAAAGAACACTTAATCATCACAGTATAACACCAAGTCAGTTAAACTTTATCAATCTGCCCATTCTGAAAGTGATTGTGAAAGAGTTCCACCTGCCATTGGTGCAAATGAAAGTGACAATAGGTGCAATGAAGAAGAAAAAACAAGGCAAGCCCCAGAATCGGAATGGACCCAGAACCTGGATAGCTGTACAGGGCTGTACAAGGGCAACAACCCAGCAGCAGCACCGGTTTCAGCTCCATTGTGCAAGGAGGAACAGGAGGAGCACTGCAAGAACCCCACATAATGATCTCCAGCAGGATACTGGTGTGCATGTTTCTGACAAAACCAGTCCAGCGTCCTCTAGCACAACCTGTGCTCACATCCTAGAACCATGCAGCTCAACTGGCATTCGCCAGAAAACACCATATTGCCAGGTCCACCGTTGGCAACCCTTTCTTCACAGATGAGAGCTGGTTCACACTGAGCACATGTGACAGGCGTAAAAGAGTCTGAAGTCTGAATCTGTGGTGAATGTTATGTTGCCTGTAACATCATTGAGCATGATTGAGCTGGGGTGACAAATTCTTGAAGGGCCGCACAGAGCTCCATGTCAAAGCCAGTGGTACCCTGACTCCTGTGAGGTACTGGGATAAAATCCTCAGAGCGTCTATCAGACCTTATGCTTGTGCAGTGGGTTCTGGTTCCAGTGGGTTATCCTTAACCCTGGATGTCTATCACAGGTACCGTTCTCACCGTTGTGGGTTATATCAACATGGTGGGTTGGTTACCACTGGCATCTAGAAGGCGTCAGCTTACCTGTATCTTCATAAGGCTTTGCTGTCTATGCTGAAATAATATTTCCCGTACTTAGAGTTCAGAACTCATAATCATGACACCAGATCACAAAAGAGTCTGGCTTTAAAAGTTCCTCATACCAGGTCTGAATTGAGAAAGACTGGTTTCAACCTCACTATTGGAATGAACTCCAACACAGCTTTAAGTTAGAGACACTCACTTAAGTGCATTTTAACAGCAATACTTTTGACTTATTTAATTAGTGTTGTGCATGATGTTTGTATTGATGAAAGAGTATTACTGTTATGATCCTGTATATATTAAATTTAAATAGTGTATGTGGAATTTCTTTGCAATCAGTGTGTTTACATGCACTTAGGAAACCAGTCTGCTTTTTCTCGAGTAAGTTGATTTCTTAACTATTCATGCAAACTGGAAAGCTGGTTTCTGTAATCAGAACCTGAAAACCTGATTTCTCTAGGTAGATTTCTCCCAGAAAACACCCGTTTCTTGGCTATGTATACGCATAACCAGTTTTTTAATCGTCAAATTAAAAAAAAAGGACCAGTCATTGGGCTACTGTAACAAAATAACAGATAAATATTTTAATAATGTTATCATAAAAGTGATAAACTGCCAGATTTGGCCAAATAAAAAAAACTTGTGTCACTCTAAAAACGCAGCACATATAAATACCAACATCAGACAAAAGATGATTTCTTAAAGATCCTCTGTTATATTCAAAATATAAATACCATCACCAGCATTTTAATTGTTTTTGCCAAGAATTAATGGTTCCTCTTACCATCATACTTAGGGAAGTAGTCGACCAAATGTGAATACATGATTTTCTCCTCCAGTAAATCAATCTTGTTAAGAAACAAGATGATTGAGGATTTTCTGAACCACTTGTAGGTTACGATTGTCTGGAACAAGGCCATGCTTTCCTCCATTCGATTCTTTGAAAAACACATCACAGACATCACGGCATGAGCACAAATTTAAAATCGGAAATCAGACAGTGTCAGACAGAAGCATTACTGTGTGAGCACATCCATCTGGCTGTAATCTCATGCAAGTGAAGCTTTGCTGAGAGATGCTCTAAGCTGAACAGAGCAACTAAAGAGCTCCCCCTGCAGATAAACTATGCACACTGCCACAAAGGAGGGTCAAGATGAGGTTTATCACTGTGACGAGAAAAGGAGAGAAAGAGTGAGAAACCAGAATGGTGGACAGTAGAAATGTAGTCATCATCTCCACATAAGAGGTTTGGCTTCAAACAAGGACCCTGGGGTTCTTCCCAAAGATTGTTTTTTGTCATTAGCATATTGTGAGCACATTTCTTTCTCATGTACAGACTCATAAGATATGTAGGATTTGTTTGTAACTCGTACACATTATTTTACCTCATCGACAGACTCGGCGAGGACTTCATCATACTCGCTGAGCGCAACCAGGAACAAGATGGAAGTGACTTTTTCGAAACAGTGAATCCACTTCCTCCTCTCTGAACGCTGGCCACCCACATCCACCATCCTACAGGTTTAAGACAATAAAAAATCATTACATTACTCATTCAAAGGCTGTTTTATTCTTTCAATATTGCAATTGTGCCAAGATTAAGTAAATTATTTAATTCCTTAGGAACAACAGGCCTAGCATGACAAGATATTTAAGTTGCTTAGAACAGTGTAATAAATCTAAGGTTGTATCATTGCTATGGAGCAATGAACTAAAAACATTTACAGGCCATGTACAGACATACGAGTTCCAAATGGTATCTGGTCTTGCCCTAAAATCTTTGTTACTGAGTGTTGAAAAGATTCAGTGCCTTAACTGTATTCAAAGGACAACTAGAAAACTGTCAACATATGCCTTTATGGCACTGAGGTTCAATTCTGGGAACAGAAACTTCCACTTGCCCAAAATATACAAATCTTTTGGGAAAACCAAAGCCAGTCTGACTTGGTATACTGTCATTAAAACTGTGCACATACTGTGTAAATGGGCAGAGTAAAACCATTGAACTTAGACAATTCTTAAACAGGGTCTAGCTGTGCTCAAACAATACCGACACTCCACAGCAAGTCTTGTTAGATGACACAGGAACAACATGAATTACAGTCTACAGTCATGCTGGCTGCTCTGTGAGGCTCTAACTTTAGGCACAGTGATGCTCTGAGGGGGCGGGATGGTACATGAATGTGCACAAAATCCATCAAACCACTGCTGTGACATTATTTACAACACAACATAAATGCCAACCTCATGGTGGCTCTAGAGAGATCTGCTGAAAGTCACCCAAATTACTAGGATGCAGCATCTGTGGACCATGAATTTCATGACAATCCATCTTAATACTTGTTGAGATATTTTACTTTGGACCAACATTGCTAGAGCCATGCCACTAGCACAAAATAGCTACAGGTGTTACACTACGCTAAACTGCCAAAGTAAATCTCAAGTAGGGCTGGGTGATATGACAGTTACACTAGAGATTTAACTACATTGTTTATCTATTCCTGTTATATCTCTAGGTGTATTAGGCCATTGTGGGCAAAGCTGCACCATCAAGGAGCGGGACTGTTGGGGTTATACAGAATTGTTGCATTAATGTGAGTAAGTGCCTTGATTTGTCTCAATGTTTCGTTCTTTGACTTGATCAAAAAGAGACACTGCTATCTGGTAATGTCATCCATAAATATGTTATATATTGAATTTCCAAAAAATATGCCATGATATCCAGTATCTTCACTTCACTTTATTGTATTTCAGATTTTATTTTAATTGATTTGTCATTAATCTATAGATTAAAGGAAAAAATGGTTATACATAATAACCCATAATGGCAAAGTGACAACAAGCCTTTAGATATTTTTGCAAATGTATTGTGTGTGCAACACTATCATTTTTTATATTAAACTAAACATACCATGATACCATTATCTAAAGTGCATGGGCCTTGCATATTCCCAAGTACTTTCATTATATAGTCGAGGTCAGAATTATTAGCCCCTCTGATGAAATCACACAAAACCCTTAATATTTCCGTGGAAATGACCATAACAAAAACTGTTCATACTTGTATTGCTTCCAAAAGAACAAAGACAAAATCTCCACAAAGTTT
>JAUMHL010000004.1:6719710-6816967 GCA_032362345.1 Sandelia bainsii
AATATACTGATCAAACTTTGTGGAGATTTTGTCTTTGTTCTTTTGGAAGCAATACAAGTATGAACAGTTTTTGTTATAGTCATTTCCATGGAAATATTAAAGGTTTTGTGTGATTTCATCAGGGGGGCTAATAATTCTGACATCGACTGTATATGGACTCAGCTCACCTGAACACCACTTTCTCCAAGTCAAAGGTGTACTCTATAATACCCGTCGTGGGTACACGGACCCTCAGGACATCCTGCTGGGTTGGCAGATAAGCAGCATCAGCAATTCGGTCCAGGTTATTCAGATAGCTAATAACACAGGAAGAAAACGCACAGTCAGGTAAATGAAAACTAAACCAGCAAATAAACGTGTGTCTAGGAGACGTTTATTGAGTTATTTCATCAGTAAAAATGGAAGTAGGGTTTCTTGTAAGACCTTTTGTAAAAAAACGTAAATGGAATAACCACTATACTCAAACCCTGAGTGCATTAAACAGACAACTTGCACCAGTGGAAACTATTTGGTAATGTCTGAGGAGTTATTAAACTCTGTTCACACTCACTATTTGGCTGAGTCCGAGAGTTGGTATTCCCTCTTCCTATGGTAACATTCCTGAATCCCTGGGTCACTCCACAGGCTCTTCATGGCATCCACGTACTGGTTTGATAATGATGTCACCCTCTCCACATCAACCGCACTGACAATACTGGCATTGGCCTGAGCAACAACAGAGCGATGCACAGAAATTAATGATATAACCCATCACTTCCAGAAACAAATAGAGTGATTCATAGGAACATGAATTCATGTTTGTGTTCTTATACATTGTTATTGTAACTTTAGAAAAGAAGAATCAGTTGGTATGTTAGAAGGAAACTGTTTAGATTAAGCAAGGAGAAAAGAACCGCATGAGCATTTGTACCATTACAATGTGTGAAATCTTTAACTCTAACCTCAGCTACAGTCCTAACAGGTGATAAAGCTATCCCTTGTGATCCCTAGTGGCTTCAAACACGATGCTCTCTAATTCAGAACCTGAATAATTATCACCAACGTGAGGATCAAGAACAGTCCAGAAACTAAACACATCTGCTTCATCAATCCTGTGATTTCAGACTGGTCAAGTCAGGAGGATTTTTTTTCCAAAACAAATATCCCTGCACTCTTGGCAGTGCTGTTCTAAAGCTCTGACTTCACAGGACATGTCAACAGCACAGCTCCATATTTCTATTTCTACCAAAACAAATTTTAAAAAAAGTTGGATATTGTAGCTTTCAAGTACAGAAGCTGCTATTGGATTCTGGTTTGATGTCCTACGTCCACTCAAAATGTTTAATATCAGTCTCACTCAAACATGTAAAAGCTTTTGCTTATCCAACTTAACTAACCTGATTTAGGTCTGAGGAATAATAAATATTTCCCTGACTGCACATCACTTGTGGACCCAGAGTTCAACAGTTCAGCCAGAAAACACTTCACAGCACAAGTCAGCACAAGCTGTTTGGACTACTTTAATAGTCATTTATGGGTGAACTATTACTTTAAGTCTGTTTACTTCCATCTCTTGCTGCTGGTGACTTTGGTATCATAACATGGGAGGGTTAACTTTGCATCAATAAACGTCCCTATTGTACACAGAGCTATTGCGTGCTATTGTCATTTTGTTGATGAGAAGCTGTGTTTGATGTAACAAAGGAGATACTGTAAACCTGCCATAATACAAATGTCTAGGAGCGGCCATCCTGTGGTAAACTCCAGTGTTATGAAATACATCGGTACACACTGTAAATGGGTTTAATGAGTTTATTACACCACTGTACACATATTGTAGGAGTTAGTAATTTCCCTGCTATCATTGGCTATCTGAAATTCCCACCAAGGACTGTACATGTATTTGACTGAAATGTTTACTTTTAGTTACTGTTTTTATATTTTTAGAGGAAGCTATGCTGAGTCTTTTCATTCATCTTTGAAAACGGATTTCATGGCTCCTGCTTCACTTCTTCCCTGATCCCACTCTTCTCTTTGGAGAAATGATGGGACAAATCTAAGGGGATCCTTAGAAACTGTGTCTAGTCTTGGTTTGTATTCTTTTCTAAACCTTTTTTCTCTCCATGGTCTGTCCTAGATTCAATCAGAAAAATATTACAAATTACTCACTTCTACCTTGCACCTTGAAACGTTCAGTTAAAAAGTAAGGAGTTTCTCAGCTTCAAAGAGTGGATCCTTCACAAAAACAAGCTTCTCATTTCATTGCTATCAGATCTTATTAGCTGTAGCTAACTAATGAACATTAAGTTAACTTAAGCTCCATGAGTTGGTTAAAAACACTGTCTCCAGCTGATTTATGTTATGTATCCACCTTACTTGTTTTTAATTGAGAACCATGTAAAAGGGGGTATAATATGCACTTGATACATGATGTCATGCTAAAAGACTAAGGTAAGATAAATAACCAGGAAAGTCAGCATCCTCACCAGTTGATGATCCATGTAAGAATCAGCCTTGTTTTTGTATTATAGTCTTGTATAATTATATATAATGTGATTGTATAATTCTTCCCGAGCATGGCATAAGGCCGAGCTTGAACACTGGTCTGAGTCTGAGAAAGAAGTCTGAAAAAAGGAGCTTTCTCTGTCCTTCGGAAATGATTCAGCAACCGAACAGATGTGAATCAAACATCTGTCATTTGTTCAAAAACCTGTACCAGGAAAAACACTGGCCAGAATATGAAGCAAGCCAGAAGCTGAGAGTGTGTTGAAAACATGGTAGACATTAGGCAACCATACTCCTAATTCTGAAGGATTTTGTCAGCGTGTTTGCCTGAGGTTCTCCTAAAAATAAAAGACACTGTAACTGACGGAGGCAGTGGCATTTTGCTTAGCCCACACGTGATGGTAATCCAAAGTGGTGCAGTGGTTAGCAATGTCGCCTCACAGCTGTAGGGACCTGGGTCCATTGGTCGGCCAGGTGCCTTTCTGTGTGGACTTTGCATGTACTCCCTCGTGCCTGCTGGGGTTTTTTCCAAGTACTCTGGCTTCCTCCCACAGGTCAAAGACATACAGTTAGATGTCTATCTCAGTCGTCCAGGTCATGGTTATCCCAAAAATAGCTGTTCAGTGGAAACTGGAGTTCTTGTTTTAGTTCTTGAAAACATTTCATCTTCCTTCCAGATAGAGAACCAGTAGATAAAATCCTATGGCTATTCAGTACTTGTTAAATGACACTGGACAGAATGGATCAATTTCTGATGACAAGAATTCATCATTAGTTCTGAACTGATAAATCCTTCTGGATTGAAGGCGACACGTTTTCAAGAAGTAAAACAACAAGTCTAGTTGCCACTGAACAACAATTTTTGGGACATACAGTTAGGTATATAGGTGACTCTAAATTGCAGGTGTAAGTGTGGTTGTCTCTGTATGTTGGCCGTGTGTTAGACAGAGAGCCAGTAGATAAAATCCTAATAAATAATACTGAACAGAATGGATCAAGACAGCAAGGCTCCATTTTCAAGGGTTTGTAATGTTTTAGCCA
Source organism: Sandelia bainsii (assembly GCA_032362345.1). Classification (NCBI taxonomy): domain Eukaryota; kingdom Metazoa; phylum Chordata; class Actinopteri; order Anabantiformes; family Anabantidae; genus Sandelia; species Sandelia bainsii. The sequence continues at coordinate 6,723,236 of JAUMHL010000004.1, forward strand.
CTCCTTTTTCAACAGAAAAACCCTTTTGGCCAATGTGAATCACATGATGAATGCAGAAGTTACAGTGGCTGTGGCCACTATGACAAATTTGCTTCACAGCTCAGTGATGTTCCTGGGGGCTTGGCTGTGCCTGCTTACAGTTGCTAAACTGTGATTGGACAATCTCTGTTTTGGGGGAGGGGTTCAGTGAGTGATGACTTCTCAGACCAGCACATACCAAACACGTAATTTCTGCTTTGTCTGATGCAAATATACTGTTATCCTGTGAGCGTCCACATAACTTAATCTACACTGGTGAAACGAAAACGTGCTGACTCAAACATGGTTAATGCTGCCAAAAGTCAAAAGTGGATCTTGTACTAATGTGGCACATCAGTATGAGCCAACAATTTTGTGTGATTAATAAGCTCCTGCCATTGGTATGACTCCAGATTTCTGTATGATTAATAGGGAGTTCTGTCTCCCTTCCTCTTCTGTCTCTTAACTTGTTTTTGGCTCAGGAGTGCCTGTCTTTACATGCCTGCAGTGCAACAACTTGTGTACATTCCAAAAGACAGCCTGCTCCTTAAGTAGGCAAAAGTCTCTGGCAGCAGGAATGCAAAACTAAACACTATTGCAAAGTACCAGAAGTACTTCATTTTAAATACAAAGCAACAGACAATGCAGACTTGGTCAGTGTCAAGTATCGTAAACCTTGCACATGCTTCTGTGAGACACTTTGTGTGCGGTAAAACCTCTTTCGCAATCTATTTCTGTGAAGTACAGGCACAGAAACAAAAGTGTACCTTGTTGTCATCATTCTTGTAGGGGATTTGCAACGTGTTCATGGCCTGGATCATGGCCTGCATGGCTGTGAAGATGTTCTGATAGACCAGCCTGGTATAGCTTTTTCTGTCCTCATCAGAGTATCCGCGGCCATGAATGATCCTCATCTGCTTGATGAAGGTGCTCTTCCCACTTTCACCAGTTCCTGGTCACCAAAACATATATAGGATTACTGTACATTCATATACAGTGTTAAAGGGATAATAGTGATATTATGCTGAAGTACTATTCCAAATTTTTCCTTGTTTTTCACAAAAGCATACATGTTTCAGCTGTGATCACATAATTGCAAACCGGTTTTCTCATTCTACACTTTTTAAATTGATAAACTTGCATTAGCAAACACAAAGTACCACTGAACACAGGACTACTGTTTGCTGATAATGGGTGTCTGTACACCTATGTAGATATTCCAGTAAGAAAACAGCTTTTTCATTTATTCTTCATTTCATTTACAACATTAACACTGTCTACACTATTACTGATCAGTTTGATGTTATAAAATTATCTTCTCTTTCAAAAACAAGGATACTTCAAAGTGACCAAAAACGTCTGAATCATAGTGTATATTATTTTTTACTATAAATAAATCCCATTAAAAGACTAAAATCAACAACAAGTCAGTCAATACTTTACAACGTTGCTATCCTGTCTGTGGCTCTCAGTCCCAAATTCACTGGAATTTACAGAAGATGTAAATATGTAAACACCTCACAAATATGTAGAGTTTTATTAAAAAGCGTTTTCCCTAAACAGCTGGACGCTGTGGCATTTAGCAAACATTACTCTATCAGGAGCAAATTGTGTGTTAACTGGAAACTGTTACTGATACATCTCTAAATGTTTTTATTGGCCATCATTAGTGACTATTGGCTGTATGGATGGCAATCAGATCAGTCTATTAGTCCATGATAGTCTATGATGTGAGCATACTGATGATAGCATTTAGCTCTACATTACAGTAGTACTCACACTGTTGTAGACTCTTAGTAATATAGGTGGAGGTTTGTGTCTTAGAGTTATAGGTTACATTCTCACAAAGACAATTAGCGGTGGGGCAATCCATTGTTATTTTTGATATATTACTCAGACGTTTAAAAAAAAATGAAAAATACAGTATCAGAGCCCTTATTTCTTAGCTCTCTTTGTTGTCTGTACTGTGTGTGAAGCACTAATGTTTCACCCTAATCCAATCTTGGTCTTAACTTAATTATCGTAACTGGATTGTTTCTTGTTCTTGGACCTCATGTGTCTCATGTTTATTCACTGAGATACCAGTACTTTGTCATCTCATCACTCTGTATCTTTAAAAAAGCTGAATTGTAAGAAGACGAAGCATTTCCCCCTGTAGCTGACAAAGTTGAAATGACAGCATTGAACTTTGCTGACATAAAAGAAGACAAAGGTAAAAGCAGTATATAATACTCTAATCTCAGTCTCATAGTAGACATATATCTTCAAACACAAGACAATCTTAATTCTAGCATAATGTATGCAGTCACTGTTTTGTCAGTCTCAAAGTTACACATCTGATGTTTGACCCTGAAAGGACCGTATACAGTCAGCATGTGTCAGTAGTTTTTGAAACCACAACCTGTGTGGCTGCCTTACACCTTAAACGTACAGGACTGCTAATGCATCGTTTGTAAGTGACCAAATAAAATGTGGGCTTCCGAAATGATGCAGCTATCATATATTTATCTAACTGGACTAATGTGCGTCTCTGTTCAGTAATTATAACCAGGGGCAGAAGCACATTTACTGTACTTTAGTAAAGTTTTGATGTGATTGTTTTTTACTTCACGCTCTCTATTGTCTATTTTATGCCTACATATACAGTATGTCTTATGAATAAATATATTTTACTTATTAGACTACTACATTCATTTGACAGGTGTAGTTAGTATTTACATCATATTAAGATTTTACAAAAAAATACACATATATCATACACTGCAGTATCCTCCATTAGAGATGAAACCACCAAATGCTGTATAAAATAGTTAAAATTAGCAGCAACTCAACCAGTCACAACAGTTAAACTGCACTAACACATGAATCCATCAATAATAATACTGACACAGAACAATTGTTTAGTTACTTTTACTACTTAAAATGCATTTTACATTGACTGCAGGACATTTACTATATCAAATACTTTTGCTGTGTAACTTGCAGATGTGAAATCTACTTTCAGCTTATAATATTTTTCTAGAGTGACCAGAAGCAGCCGCATCATTTTTACAGTGTACATTACTTTAACTGTTAATATTCAACCAGAAACACATCATTGCACACTCAAGTTCCTTCCTACTTCAATTAAGTAAAGGATATGTACTGTACATCTACGCATTTACTTTGTAAGGAGCTTTAATTATTTCTACCATACTCAGGGGCAGATGACATATTGAGCTCTTATAATGCAGTAAAAGCAGTGACGTAGAACAGTATAAAGATACAAGTAAAAGTCCTGACGTCAGAATCTTTTAAAAATAAAAGTAAATAAGTATTACAAGCTAAATGTGTGGATGTGTTGCTTACTGGCAACTGGTTAGTTAATTCTGAAAATTGTTAGATGTTTTTGTTTTTTTTCAATCATCTTTTAATAAGGCGTCGTTAAACTAAAAACTGTGCACAGGACAACATGACTGATTGTTGCAGAACGGAGAAATTAACTTTTCTGCTACAGCTTTCCACTGACTTGTGCGTTTGGTATTTCTTACACTGAACACTTTTTTAATTAATATACAGTTTAGTTTCTGGCATTTTATAGTCATTCTCAAATTGACCCCATTCTTTGTTTCTGTATCACAACCTGGCTCCCCATCAACAAATTCTGCCATTTTGTTGATAAGATAGGAGTATCATCTTACACAAAACCAATAAACCTCCACTGTTTGGAGACCGGTAGCTTGTTCAAAGTTTATTTACTGAGCAGTTACACTTTGTTTTGATTTAGTTGGTTTTATAAAGGAAGATGAGCGCAGTGTTTCCGATTATTACTGTGGCTGAATGGATTAAAATTTGCTTCCATGCATCTAATCGGATATCCTTCCACCACTGTTTGTAACCTACCAAGTAGTACATGAAAACCTCTCTCTTCAGTTTCTTACCAAGCAACAGTAGCTTGAATTCTCGCCGGGACTCCTTCTTGCACCGGCGGAGCTCCCTCTCAATCTCATCGTTGATCCTACGAGCCTCTTTGGCCTGTGGGCTGAGGCAGCAGGCTCCCATGGAGCTCAGAATCATTACTCCTGGATATCACTTCACCTTCAAAGGCACAAACACACACACAGTTGATTATACAAGAAGAAGTCCTGCTCATCCTTAAGTTCATTTATTTTGATTAACCCTTCCAGAGTTCATACTGTGAACACTCAGTTTTATCCTGCGCTGGAAACAAGCTCTGACAAGCATAAATTCAAGGAAGTAAACTAGTTATTCTCAAGGCTGCTGGCGTTACGTTGTTTCTCTCCTGTGAAGAGGAAATTCACTTTTTTGCAACAACGTAACTGAAGTAGCGACTTGTTTTTTTTTTTACCTCTTGCTGTAGTTGAGCTCCGGGCGTGGTGGCTGAATACCTCGGTGTTTTACTTGATTGCGCTACAAAATGACACAAAAACGACAAACGTCATTCTCCAAAGACAACACAGCAACTCCGACGCCAACGTTTCTGGCTTCGTGGTGGGTGCAACTCGGGGTTATCCCTCCTCAGCGTCCCGTTTTGGTTTGACCTGGCTCCCCCTATCCTGGGTGAAAACCCAGCCGTGCACCATGTGACAGAGGGCTGAGCTCTGATGGGAAACCGTGTGGGCTTTCACTATTACATTATGAGAACAGATTTCCGGTGTTAACTAGGAAACATGCAACACAGACTGACACACCACTTTCAAAGAAAACCAATTATGAACTACGGATATTTCCTAGTCCTGTGTTGACAGTAAGAATACACAATGTGAACTGTGCGACAGTCTTTATTTACTCAACACCTGCAGGTGCTACAGCCATCACACACAGATACAGAGATCAGACAGAAACACCACGCACGGACTCACAATGCTGTAAGCTCCTCACGTCAAACTGCATCTTAAAATCATCCTTTCAAAAAAGTTTAAAAATGCTTGTCAAAATTAAAAACGTAGAAATGGATCTAACAGATCAGGCTATTAAGGTTTCATCACAGCAAGTCCATCCTGGTGAGAGGCAGAGACTAAATCAAATAAAGAAAAAAAAAAAAGATTTTCCAAACCTGTCATTTGGCCCCATCTTCTTCCAAGAAAGTATAAAGTAGCCTGGGCCAATCTAACCACTCATGAAATTACAGTTTCTATGTAAATATATACACACACACACTTTATACAGCTTTTCTTTCAATGAGAAACAAAAATCTTTTAAAAATTTAATTTCGCTATATCACACTTGCACATTACTTCAATTTAAACATTCAACATTTTGAGAAATATATTTATTTGCTTTATGTTGAAGATGAGAAAGTAGATACTACTCTCATTTCTATGGCTCGCAGGTGTTAGCTTAGCTTAGCATAAAGACTGGAAACTGAGGGAAACTCCTAGCCTGGCTCAGATGCTCTGCTGCTCACTAATTAAACATGCTATATCCTATTTTATCATTAAATTTTCCAATATTTTTTATGCCCAATTCACTATTTGCAGTTCCTGAGTTCTTTTTGTAGTGGGTGAAAAATTTCCTGGACTGTTTCTTGACAGAAAGTGACTACAAAACAGCCCAACACATAACCGGGTCCTCGAGATGGCGGGCGGAGGACCAGTCATAGCTGATACTGTACTTCAGTACAGTGGCACAAATGCCTAATAAATTACTGATTTATCAAATTAACAAGCAAACAGATAAACAATACTTCCATCTTAAGCCTCTTTGTTTGCTCTAAGCCATGAAGTCCCATAAGAGTGGTATTGATCTTCACATCTAAAACTCTCTGCCAAAAAACAAGTAAGCAGATTTCCTGAAATGTCAAACTTTTCCTTTAAATCTCGTTTTACAAAAAGCACTTCATTGTAAAGAGTAAAAAGTATGGTGGATGTAATGTGTAAAAACTAAAGTATTGCGTTTAAATGGTTCTTTAACAATTCTGAGACCACGTATCTTCATTTGGAGAGTGTGCTTCAACATTTAAGGAAAAAAAAAGAATAAAAAAAAAAAAAAAAAAAAAAGAATAAAACACAATGTTCCTTACAAAAAGATTACATTCTGCATGCTGTACTGAAATGAGGGAGATAAGGGCCAAGGGCGGCTCAATACATCAAAAGTTATCACACAGATGAGTTTACTGCAATGATGGCACAAGAACCTCCCCTGAAAAAGAAAAAAAAAAATACACCAGCACAAAAAGGTTGACTCCTTGTTTGTTGTTTGAGTTTTAGATTTTTCAAAACTCCTCGAAATAAAATGTATGATGTATAGACAGGTGGTGTAGTGTGTGATAGGGAGGGGAGAGCGCACATCTACCCAAAGCAGAGGAATGTATGCTCTGAATAGAGGGAGCAAACAGTATGACAGCATGGCTTCACTCTTCTTCTTCGATTTTCTTTCTTCCTAGAAGAACCGACCAGAGTACTGCCTCACGCTGAAACAAGACAGATGAAAGTAAGGACATTTGATGATAACATTAAGAATATTTATTCTAACAGGGGCCCGACATGAGTCGTCATCTATTAAAACTGGATGCTGCAAACTGTTAAGACATTTTTCATGTGGAGCTCAATTGTATGTCAAGGTCAAGGCTGCAAATAAATTCCGTCTGCAAGAAGCAATATAGCTGCAGAGACCAGCTAAGCCATTTAGTGATGGAGTGACAGAAATGTGTGAAGTGAAAAGTGTTTTAAAAGGAAATACTGCTATTAAAAAAAAAAAAAAAAAAAGGCTAAACGTGCTGATATAAAATTTTAAAAAATTCACAGTCAGGAAAGTCAGGTCAGAAAAGAAATATCGCTGCAACTAATGATTGTTTTAATTACTAATCAATCTGCCAATTACTTTCTCAGGATGAACTGTTCTGTCTATAAAATGTCACAAAATACCTCAAAAAATGTTTGGAATTATTTCCTGGAGGCCAAGGTGTTTGTTTTCTGAGGCCACTGGTACAAATCAAAGCTGTAGCCAACAAGTATTAAAATGAGAAATTAATTTATAATAGTAAATTCTGTGTTAATTAATTAACCAGCTTTTGCAGCTATAGTTAAAAACGATCAACATTATGGTATCGAGATTTTGTCAATTACAGATAATTTTAGAAAACTACAGCATGGCAGTAGAAGTGTATGGTATTCCAAAAACTAAGATTTGTGTGTTCTAAATTTTACAAATTTACACTTGGGGACAGTTTAGTTAAGTCAACCATATCTATTTAAAGCAGCAACTACAAAATTATTTACTTCTATCCAGGCCAGAGGAGCCCACACTGCTCCACTCAGAAGTATTTCTGGAGAAATCACAGAAGCACATGCCTGTTCTGCAGCAGGTACTGGGCGTTCTGGATCTGGTCCTGTGTTCCTGTGATGGTGATGATGCGGTCCTCGGAGCCCTCTAGTGGTTCATCAATCTTGATAGATGCCCCCGACTCATGGCGGATCTGCTTGATCCTCTGGCCACCCTTACCGATGATGGAGCCAGCCAGCTGCACATCAACCACACAAGTAGGTTTCCTTTCATTCTTTGCTGTAAAAGCCATTGTGTGTTTCACTTGTGAACAGATGCCTTACTTACATCTTTTGGGATGGTGACTTGTGTTGTGATGACTGGTCCTCCTATATCACTGTATGACCCTCTACCACCTAGAAGGAAGTGCATTTAAGGTGAATTTGTCTTTAACTGCAGCAACAAGAAACAATCCCTTTAGGTTAAGAAGAAGAAAAAAAAAAAAAAGACTGGGACAAAAACCAAAATCAATTTACACTCACCAGACTGAAAGTGCTCCCAGGAAGAATTGTTGTCTTAGAAAAAAATTGAAAAGAAAACAAGAAAGTGAAAAATGAAAATACACCACTGGGACAAAGACAAGAGATTAGAGGCAAGAGTGTGATAGTAAACACAGCCAAAATGTTCAAGACAAATAGGTTTCCCTCCATGTGCTCTAACGGCCATGTTACAGGCCTTAATGTTTTCTTTCACAGGACGTCTTTGTTCACAGATGTAATCACAAGAATGTGGGGACATGTCAAAACCTGCAGCCACAAGTGGCAAGTAGCATGAAATGATCAAGCGTCCAGACAGGTTTTAAAAACAGAGCATTACAATAATGTGTTTAATCCAAATGATAATTATTAATCTTAACCCAGTCATCTATTGGATTGTACAAATACAGTTGCAAGAAAAAGTAAGTAAATTGCAATTTCCTAGTTTTCTGCATAAATTGGTAATGAAGTATAATCTGATCTTCACCAAAGTCAAAAATATCAGCAAACACAAAATGTCTAAGCTGATAAAACACAAACAGTCAAAATTGTTCATGTCTTTACTGAACACACCCATCAAATATACAAAGTGATGGTGGAAAAATAAGTGAAACACCAGGCTTCTGATGTCATTAAACACCAACTGGAGTCAGCAAATCTGGAGTCCAATCAATGAAATTAGAATGATGATGTGGTTTAGAGGTACCTTGACTTATAAGAACACCTAATACAGGGTCAGTGTACAATTCACAAGCAGCACCAGCGATGTGAGCCATGCTTCACAAATAGATCTAAGAAGATCTACAATCAAAAGTTGTTGAAGAAGAACCCTGTATGGCGTAAAAAAGCCATATCAACATGAAGACATCCCAACAGTGAAGTACAGTGGAGGGATCATCATGATTTAGGGCTGCTTTGTACTTTAGTTGCTTTTGCTGCCTCTGGACCTGAATAGCTTGACATTGTGGAGGGGAAAATAAATTCCCAGGCTTATCAAGATATCCTACAGGATGTCAGAGTGGCTGTCTGCAAGCTGAAGCTTAGAAGAAGCTGTGTGATGAAGCAAGACAATGACCCTAAACATGAAAGAAAATCTACTACAAAATGACTTCAGAGACATTAGAGCCACCTTTTGGAGTGACCCATTCAGATCCCAGACTTTAGCTCAATAAAGATAAAGAGAGTCATTAACACAAGACGTCTTAAGAACATGGCTGAGCTGAAACAGTTCTGTGAGGAAGAATGGTCCAAAATTCCTCCTGGTCACTGTGCAGCTAATCCACACCTACAGGAAGCGCTTGCTTGACGTTATTGCTGCCAAACGTGGTTCAACCAGTTATTTAATCATTTCTATGGGGGTTTAATGGGTGTGTTCAATGAAGAACTGAAAAAATCATGACTGTTTGCGTTTCATCAGCTTAGAAAAATTTTTGTTTGTTGATACAGTATTTGTGACTTTGGTGACGATCAGATCACATTTCATGACCAATTGATGCGGAAAACCAGGAAAATGAATTGAAAATGATTTTTCTTGCAACATTCTATGGCCACACAATTATGCTGAGTACAGCAGTCAAAAGACAACCAGGAAATTGTTGTAAAAAAAAAAGGGGGGTAATTAGCTGTTAAGATGTTGAGTGTCAAAATAAGTACTTTAAAATTATTTGATTTAACATGTTGCCCAATGTGCTGTGTTGTAAAGAGATGAGTTGATGTGTCCCCAAGTTTATTTTGTTTGTTTTTTTATTTGATTACCTGTAGATCTGTGCAGGATTTATTTAAAAATCAACACTTACCATATCCGCCTCCACTCTGTACATCAAGAACAATTGGTGAAGAAAAAAAAAGGAGAGACAAAACAGAAAACTATTTTAATGCCAATCACAATATACTATAAAAAACTTTTTTTGCACAATAACATTATAGTAATATTTTAGTATAGAGTAGGCTAAATCAGGAAATTCAGCAAAATCCTGAATTATCTCAGCAAGGTGCCGAACATCTTCATAAGGATCAGAGTCAGTACTAACGCCACAGCCTCCGCAGTCCCAACATTTTTTTAATGACATTCATGCTTCAAATATTCCATTTACTTTTATATATATAAAAACTTTTATTTAAATTTGAGACCTGTGATCCAGAGACCCATTATTTTAATATTTCTGAAATTATTCAAATGACAAATGGCACACCTGAATAACTCAGGTTATTAAATTTTGACGGTCGAAGCAGACAACCACACACTGAGCCTGGTTCTGCTGCAAGTTTCTTCCATTAAAGGGAATTTTTTTCCTCTTCACTATCATTTAATGGTTGCTCAAGGGAGGGATTTGTTGGACTCTATATAGCAGTATATGTTTTCCATATAATTCTCTAAGGTCTTAAACTTGTAAAGTGCCTTAAGATTTTTGTTGTGATTTGGCGCTATATAAATAAACTGAACTGAATTGCTGCCTGCAGGCAATTGAGAACTTAGACACGTGTCTAAGTTCTCAATTTTAATTTCATCCTGCAAAATATTTCTGCAGAATACCAAGCAAAACCTTCAGCAACTGCAATTTACCATTTGGCAACTTAGAAACTGGGTCAAAACATTCAACTTTTTTTGTTTAAGCTTTCAAGAATCTGCGATCTACTTTTTATAGACCTGGTTCATCACAATGCTAATTTTACCAAAGAACTAATTACACATATTGAGGACATTTAAATGCACAGTAATAATTTGACTTAACCCCATAAGCCATTCTCAGACTATTCAGATAATGCAAATGCATTAATGAAACAATCTGAACAACAAGGTCATCCCCTAAATGTTGTTTTGAGTTTTTTGTGCATGTAAACACTGTGCAACTTTGCCATGTTGAATTTATAAAGCTTTCAGAAGAGTAAAGAAAAAGTGATAGGCTTCTTTTTTCCTCTTAATATCTTTGTCATCTCTTGACTCTCACTGCTTCATTTGCATTTTGATAAGCAAAAACAGTCTGATAAAAATGCTGTTTGCAATCACGCCCTCTACTAGAATTTATCGGATCAAATGTATTATTTGCCTTGTTACTAAAATAATTTGCCTGCAGCTAATACCTGAAAGGAACAGGAACCTGTTCAGGAATTGTTTTGGTTTCAGCTCAAGTTCATTTGCTAGCCCGATGGATCTCTGGACTACGTACTCAGCTGCTCTGTGGTAACCAAGGAGACAACTGTTGCCAGGCAACAACAGGCCTAGATCAGTGTGCATACACAGTGAAAACGCAGCCCAGTGTCCATGCCTCTGTGTTTTCTACTACACTCAGAAAAAGGAATTTCAGTCACTTCATCTGAGACATAATTCCCAAACAGCTACGACACAACTAGGAGGCTACACACATGCAGCCTCGCATTACAGCAGCATATGTAAACACAGACGACACTCACCATGCTGTCGTAACGGTCTCCCCTTCCTCTTCTGTCACTACACACAAAAAAGGCATGTATTAATAGTTTCTCTACTCTAGAGGACATGTAAAAATACAGTATCACGCAGGCCAGCGCTGTTGGTTTGGTATTCTGAAAGCTGGGAGTGTGAAAGAACATGCAGACTACAGATGACCTGTGATCAGACTCTAAATCAGAGCGTTTGGTTTGCCATTCTGCTGCTGAGCAACTTGCACTGATTTCTGTCGCTGAACTTTTGGGAAAAATGCGATTACCTTAAATTCTCAAAAAGTGGTCAGGTTTATTTATCTCTGTGGCAGACAGAACCAGATAGTCCTTTATTTCTAAGTTCTCCTATTTTCCAGTTCATATAAAAGGAAATTATCTCTACCTGTTATCTTCATAAATTCAGCAATTCATAAATTGCAGCCTTTGCTTCATAGGTAGGTTGTTAATGTGGAATGACAGAATGAAAACATTACTTCTGTTAAAAATGGGAATAAGACATGACTGTGTTGTTACACTGAGTTCAGTAAGTATGGAAACCTGCAATATACTGAATTTATAATTTGAGCTGTTGCTGAGTTTAAGTTAGGCTTGAGCTTTTATATGAGGATGTATTGTAATGACAAGCCTATTCTGTACTCACCTTGGTCTGTCGTCCATGCTGCTGTGGTAGCTGCCATGTGCAAACCTGTCTCCCCTATAAACAATGACAGACAAGGAAAGTAAGTAAAAAAAAAAAAAAACATTAAAATGTTAAAAACAACAACAAAATGTATAAAAACAGAAATGCATATCTATTACTATTTTCAGACCACAAACCACACCAGAATATACTTGGAAACAATCAGACCCTTCATATTCAGACAGTCTCGGTCTGGTTATTTAGTCAACACCATCCCAAACAAATCAAAGCACCTGGACAATAAAAAACAATGGGGGGGAAGAAACCAAAATGTCTGGACCCTTACTCACCCTCCTCTTGGTGGTGGTGGCGGGGGAAGAGGCAGGTTACGTGCTCGGCTTCCACCTCGTCCGCCTCGGCTCAGAGGCGGGGGAGGACCCCGGCGTGGGCTCATGTCATCGTATTCCCTTCTGGAGGGAGGCATGGGTCTATTACCACGAACAGGTGGCATGCGCTCAAACCCTCCACGCACACGAATGGGGAAGCCACCAATGGGTCGCTTGCCTCTCTCCTCAAATAACATGGTAAAACCTCCATAGTCGTATGTCTCATCGTAGAAATTAGGGTCATAAGGCTGCGCACGACCTTTGATTGGTGCCTGCAAAATGAAGAGAAGAGATTGCAAAAGACAAATTATAAAGCATAAAAAAATTATTTAAAAAAATCATCTGAACATGTCATTTCTCAGTGATGGATTTCGACCTCAAGTAACTACCATTTCATCTTCATGAGATGAAACAAGTATATTGAGTGTATTGAGGCTTTCAGCTAATCACAGGACTGTAAACGCACCTCTGACACAAGCTCCAGGATAACTTTTATACATTCAATGACACGTTCTGGCTTTCCTCCCACTAACACCACTCTGTCAGTGGAGTGTGGACAACACTCCTGGAACAACTTGATGGTCGTCTGGGTGTTCTGTCACAGAAACATGAATAAAGTTAGTTATAGCCAAGTCACCAAATTTATTCAGTGCTGTGCTAAGTAACCAAAGTACAGTAGTAATGCTATTACTGCTACTACTCTTGTTAGATCAATAGTATAAAAAAAGTATACACAGTATTTTCAACTACAAAGCAAATTATGGATCATCTGGGAACTAAACAGATTGTAGTAAAAAGGAAAAACAAATAATTATTGGTTATTATTTATTAATTAATTATAAACTTTGATGAATGATTTTAACAGTTCAGTTGGTTTATAGCATGGTCATGGTGAGTTCCCTGCTAATCTGTCCTACCTCTCTCAGCTCTTTTATCTTGGCACCTTTCACCCCAATAATGCCCCCTGCCAAGCTCTGATGGATCAGCAGGCGAAGCTCACAGTCAAAATCAATCCCGCTGTAATGCTGGTACTACAGAAACACAACACAAGATCAGTAATGTCAAAAGGGTCGAAGCTCTTCTTACAGTTGAACATCGAAACACTTCTGCTTTAGATACTTGATAGATTTGCATACGATAGAATGGCTAACATCTAGTGAGCTTTAATGTTTGCACTGCACTGCACAGTGTGTAAGAACATTTTTTCTGACATTTATCAGGCACCTAAATTTAGCTAGATAGAAAGTTGCTTGAACTGATGTGGCCTTGTTTTATAACATCTTATCATAGGACTCAATTCAGATTAGTGAATACTCACTTTCACGCTGACTCTTATATTACACAGTAACAAAATACGCAGGTTGCATCACTCTGAGAATACATGTTTTAAAGCAAATAGGGTAACTAAAAGACTGATAAACTAAAGGCAAAAGGTAACTGGCACTCAAACTGCTGTAAAAAAAAATTGTACTAGGCAAAAGATACTCTCAATAAATCTTGGTTTAAAAGAATAAATAAACCGAGATTGAGTAGTTGGAGACCCAGAAAACAATGTGCTTTCATTTTGATGTTTGGACACATCTGAAGCAATGCGTGTAAAATACTAAATATGGTAGAGGATCAATATGAGAATGGGCATGGGAGTCACTGCAGTGATTAGCCTCTACAGTTAAATCACAGCTCCTGGTTCCCAGGTTGATGTGAGTGGTTTAAAACAACCACTGCAGTAAAGTTTTTTACTATTTGACCCAAAGGCCTAGAAATTTGGTTTGTTGTGTAAAGCTCATATCAGACTATTTTATGTATGGATGTGAATTCACAGTGGCCTGAGTCTGAGTGTAGCCACCTATTTTTATGAACATTTGGTGATCACCAAAAATCTCTGACAGATCTGTGTGGAGGGATGAGGAGACTGTAACCTCCCTCAAGTTTTAAACATGAAACTAATTTAAGTGCCCTATTCCCATCATGTTTTTCATACTGTGTTTCACTTGAGTACCATTCTTTTAATTACACAATCTACTGTCCTATTTTTCTTCAACAGTTTATTGGCGCTGTCATTGAATTAGTTGTTAATTTCAACAAAGACTCTTGTAATACTCACATAATCATAGCACATTGAAATGTCTTTTTTCTTTTGCAGATTTTCTTGAAATGTGGTTAACATTTGTGCAACATTTGGACAGAACCCTGCGTAAAGTGTACCAATACATAAATAGCTTTAATTCTTGGGTCAAATTCGGGAATAAAATCTGCCCATATTAGCCGAGTTCAGCTGAATCAGGTCTTTAAGATGTGGATACACTTTCAGGTTTTGGTTACCTCCTCTAAACTACTTCCAAAGCAGATTTTTCTTAATATTTTTAATCCAGCATCATTTGCATCCATGTTTACAAGCTTGGAATCTGCAAATGCTTATCATCTTTAAAATTAACTTACAATTCTGCATAATTATGACCAAATCTTATTTTTTCTATTCTACTAATTCTAACTGGCTACGTATTTCAAAATGCAATGTCATCAATAATCCTGGACTGCCCTCTGCTCATGTACACATAATTAACAAAGTAATTATTGGTGGCTTACCTCCTCTAGAGTTGGTATGATTTTCAGCAGAATCTCTCCAATAACATCAATGCTGGCATTCACACTCAGGATCCTGTCGGGAACCATTTTGACCAAAAGGAAGGAAGGCATTACAAAGGGGACAAAAAGACAAACAAAGCAAAACCTGATAAAAAAAAAAAAATGCGAGAAGCGGTCCAGCAAACAGTTACAGAGTGACAAAAGTACAAAAGATTTCAAATTAAAAAGGAAAATTCAGACTGCTACACACTACGCACAATTATAACTTTTCCCCATCACTAAACTGATTAAATAAGCAGCTGACATGCACTCAATCTAATATTATGTTCAAAGTAAGAGAAGCCTTGGGAGAATGGGCAACTTCAGAACGGCTCAAATTAACGTGAGAGTGGCCACACAGAGTTGGGGGAGGGGGTGAGAGAGATCTTCTATAACCATCCCACCACCAGCAAGTTGGAGAAAAAGAACATAAACTGAGAATAGAACTTGCCATTACATTTGCGCCACCAGCACACCTTCTCATTGTGACCAGGGAGTTGGGGAAGAGGGGAAGAGGTGGGTGGAGGGGAAAGCTTGGGGCTGAGGTGAGGAGGAGACGAGGTGGGAAGTAGAAAAGAGTAACAGAGCAGAGTTGAGGTGGGAAAGGAAATGTAAGTGATTATCAACTACTCTGTGGCACAGGACAAGAGCAGGGGTGGGGGGTAAGGGGGGTTATGAAAGGTTTGCCAGACAGCTCGTATCTGATGTGGCCTGAGAGAAATTTAACACAAGGGATGCAGCACAATGAAACAGAGACAACATTAATGAGTGACAGAGTGGGGGACTGAGCCTTCAGACAAGAGCCAGTGCTCTCTCATAGCTTATGGACAGTGATGCTGAAAACAGTGGGGAAGGGGGTGGAGCAGGGAGGGGGAGACGGAGGTAAAAGGTCAGGGCCAGGTGGGCCACAGAGAACAGAGCGAGAATTTTTTTATTTATTTTTTTAAAAGACGTCTGCTTCCCACAAGTTTCATGGTAAAACTAAATATCACAGCAAGGAAAAAAAAAAAAAAAAAAAAAAACAATAGCTGTGTCGCTAATCATAAATTACCAACTACTTGGTAGTGGGTTGTCAGTGATTCTCTGCTTGGACAATTAACCGTAATGACAAAGTGCAACTCAATGGAGATGCTTAAAATGGACAGAAAAATCAAAAGGAACAATACAGGTCTCTTACAAGTGGAGGGGGTGTTTGGGGGATGGGGGAGTATACCGTCATGTATATAAAAATGTTAAAACGAAACAGAAGGCAGGTTATCAAAGACATGTGTTTCACTGTTCTAATCAGGCAGTGAGGCAATAACTGGTGGGACATACCGCTCTGGGCCACTGCTGTCTGGGACTGATACACTGGCATTGTACTGCATGGGCCGAAGTGGTGGTGGTGGTGGTGGTGGTTGTGGTGGAGGAGGTTGGCATTGGGCGGGGGCATTCAATCACAAGATGCCAAGTTAGGCGCCCATTTAAGGAGGGGCACGGTTTATGGGCAGGGCCAACCGGGAGTGTCAGGTGGGCGGGCGTTCAGGGGCGGGCGGAGGTTGGGCCAACGTCAAGGTGAGCAACGCAGGAGGGGCATGTCGATCCAGTACATGGGCAACGGAGGAAGGTGGCCAAAAATGAAAACAAAAAAGTAAAGGAGAAGGGAAGAGGGGGAGAAGGAATACATTTTTAATTGAATGCACGCTATACTTTGTCCCAAAAGTTAAATGAGAGACTTGAAACTGTGGTGGGTGAAGAAGAACAGGAATGTGACCTGGACAAAAGAGAAGTTTAATAAACAGTCTGGAGAATTACAGAGATTTACATCCCTGCAAAAACAGACTATAACCACTCAGGCTTTCAGGAACCTGCTGTCACATCAAGATCAAGCATAGCTTCAACTCTGTAAAAGGAACTGCACTCTGGTTGAAACTCACAAGAGGACTAAAAACAAAATCCAACAGATCCATCTAGTAAATCCTTCCGTGACTGTTCAGATGAGCCAAGTTGGTTTCAGTGACTAACAGTGCATGTCAATACTTAATGTCAAATGTCAATTTTCCTATTATTAATCCTGCTTCCCACAGAAACAGGCCAAAAAAAAATCTTGGCCTGTTTCTGTGGGAATCCAATAACTAGGAGGTCCAAATTATGTCGAATTTAGTGTTGGACCATTTTCTATTTAAATATCTCTCACCAATATTTAAATATAGCACAGTTGTTACATCCTGTGCAGGTTCTGCAGCAGAGGAGGCATTGGCCAATTCAATTCTCTCCTCAGATGCAGAATTGTTAGCGGTATTTTATCCATTTACTCACATCTGTGCGTAGAGCTTTTATGTTCTTTCCACCCTTCCCAATAACAGCACCAGCATTCTGTGAAGAACAAGAGGGGTTTCCTTAGAAAAAAAAAAAATCTTTTGATCAATAGGAAAAAAAACAGCAGTGTAGCCCAACAACTAAAGTCGCCCACAGTGTGAATTGAATAGGTTTTTACTTTGCTCTGAAGCAGCACACGCAGCTCCACCATCTCGTCTGTGTTGCGTGAACGTTTGAAGGCCTGCTCTTCATCCATGTCCTCAGCTGGGCGTTTACCTGGGAGAGAAAATGACTGCATTAAAACCAACGTCCTAGATCTTAACTTAAATGCAACTGAGCAGAATGTGACATTTTGTCGCTGTAATATTTAGTAAAAAATAAATAAATAAAACAACCGCAAAGGCAACGTAGCTGTTAGTGTTATCATAACGGGCTACAGCCACTAGAGGATGGAGAAAAGTGCTGAAAAATATAAATACATGGGAAGTGTTAGGTCTACAGTATGATCCACCCCAAAAATGGGTCTCATTCAGCAGCCAACTGTATCCTGGAATATGTCCAGCACCACCACGTACCCTTCCTGGATTAAAACACAGGCAGATCTGTTCAGGGCCCACCGAACAGCAGTATCTTGGACAGGAGAATCCCTCAACCATCTGACAATCTCCACATGCTACGTTGCGCAAGCCAGGAATGTTCAGTTTTTCTCTAATTTCCTTTCTTGACTGAAGTAATTATCTACACACTGTATTTCAAGATGGAAAGGCTTAGTTCTACTTAATGCATGAATTTTTCCTTCGTCAAAGAATGAGTATGTGCATGTTCTTACCATTAGCGTCAGTGTTGCTGAAAGTGATATCTTCGTCCTGCTGTTCGTTTTTCACCTCCATTGTCTTGTTTCCGCAGGAGAATGCAAACAGGCTCTGCTCCCTGATTCTGCTAAAAGGAGGAGGCAATAATAAATATAACATTTTATTAACTAATCTATCATTTTCTCAGGTAATTAACAACCATAATGTAGGTAATAAAATGAATGACAATTTATCATAAGACTAGCAGATGATTATATTTCAGTCAAGCTTATCCCTGATTAATCGTTTCAGCTCTAATTTTAACATCTGACACGTAGAGTATAATGAAGACAAATCATATGAAATCACTAGTCAAGTACACATATAGCAGCATGAATGTTGTCTGAGCAAATAGGAAAACAGTAGGAGTAAGGGATTGAACAGTTTAATACAGTCTCAATGATCCTACGTATAATTCTTGCATGAACTCTACAGTACACATGCAGTCCACCTACATGCACTGCCCACAGTTGCATGCTGGACTCTGCTAAAGCAAACTGCATTTTTAGCAAGCATCACTCCTGTCATGAGGCCTCGCTAAACTTAAGGGGAGATGCTGCTCAACGCCTACACAGCTTAGAAACTAGCAGCACCCAATGTTTCTACCAATTTAACAGTGCCGACTGCAACCCAAGTGTTTCGCTAAGGGTCTCCAGAAAACTACATTCACAGGCGTTATTAGTGCGATCAGTACAAATGAGGCTTTGTGGAGAAAGCTCGCCACGCACTGCAACTTGTTATGTGGAGCATTTTGCTTGTTTAATCACCAACTAAACAAAAAAAACAACTACGTTGTCCAACTGTACACAACCTGCGCAATTTCTTACACGTTAAGTGGGCGCGTAGCATTATGTCACCTGACGTGCGTGCGTTCACTAGCTAGCTAGCTAGCTAGCCTACTAGCTTCTTAGCGGTAATGCTAATATATTACGTTAAGTTACTCCGCTGTGCTAACAGCTCTGCTAAGCTAACCAGTCATTTTCTGATTTGCGAGGCGTGTCTGCCTGTGTACACGTTGCGACTGTACAGTGTCCACTAGCAACAAAACACACGAGAAACACCCCCGATGTCCGTCTCATGTCAGCGGGGAAATCTGGTTATAGCAATCATAGCTACCTGACGGATTAAACGACGCGACGCTGTGTTACCAAATTATGACAGTTAAGAAAACAAACCTGCAGTAAAACCTCGCTCGCTGCGGTCCTCCACCGTTTCCTCGACCTCAAACGTTTGCACGTTTTCAGCGCGGAGAGGAGACGCTCACCCGCGGGTTCGTTACATACGTTCGTCAAGTCGGCACGGGCGGGCGGGGCTAAAACGGATTAAATCCGTGGGGCCAAGCAATTTATCAAACTCTTCCTCATGAATTTGGGGATTTTTTGTCCCGACTTTGGGCTTGCAGGGAGCTGTTCTGGCTAAATTTGTTGTCTGACCCCAGTTATTATTTCTGCAAACAACCGAGCAATCTAGAGCCTAAATGACAAATTTATAAATCAGTTTTCTAGACAAAATTGTTATTGGCATTTCTAATTAGTATTTACTCGTTTACGTGTTTTTGTTGTAATGTACCAGTACTAAATTAATTTCCCTATGTGTATGATGGTAAACTTGGGCTGGTGGTACAAAGCTAGATATGTGAATTGTCACAATATCACACTTTTAATAATTAATAAATTATATGACTATGAAAGCCAGATTAGTAGATAGATCAATTACAATCTGGTGCTGCAGTAGTACGTCCTCCTGCTTTTCTCTCTAATAAAAAACATAATGCATTTAAACATGAGCACAATATAAACTAAATAACAGGAATAACACAAGCCAAAATAAAAAAACTAAAACACTGACATGCTGCCCATGGGAGTTTGTTTGTTTTTCGCTATGGTAAACTGAATATCTGCACTGCTAGTCAGACTTAAAATGTAATGATAATAAGTATTGGTTGCAACCTGCTAACACATATACTCATGTTTATACAACAGCAGATGGACGTGATACCTATCATATTTTGGGGTCTAATGTGAGACTTACTTCCAGCATGTAGTTGTAGTTTTGCACCAAATTAATCCTTGGATGGGAGTTGATGCATGGATCTTGCTTATGTCATACATCTATGAAGATCATCAGAACATCATCCCCAACAGTGACCCACTCATCAGAGCACCAAGGTCCCTATAATGGACTAGTTCTCATTGATCACTGGTGGTCAGGTTTTGCTACTTTTCAAAGTCCAGTCGCCAGATGCATAAACCACAGCTGCACTAGCCTCTTGTGCATAAGCCCCAGAGGAACTGTGTATGATGTACAGTACGGGTGCCAGATTAGTCAAAGGACAGTGTTCTTATCTCTTTATTGATACTACTTATACTGTTAAATTTATACAGATAAAATGGCATAAAATCAATATAGTTACATATACTAAAGAACACAACATATTAAGTTCAGCTGTGGAAATCAGGTCTGATAAAGAAACTTATTTTATCTTTACAGTAACTGAAGAAGGTAATGGAAGATTGATCTCCTACTAAAAAGGAAGTATATGCACTCCAGCAAAAGTATGTTAAAATAGATTTCTCTTTATGGCCAGGTCAAGACAACTTGAAAACCTTTTAACAGTTATATGTGAAGCTGAAGACCTCCAGAGCAGCAACAATAAGCAACTGTAGCAAATCATCAAAGTTACTTGAAAGCCAGAGGAACTCAGAGATCAACCTCTTCTACTACCAGGTTTGTTTCATCATTGTATTATTGCTGCTGGACTTTGATGAAAACAAGTTCAGTCTTAGATCAAAAAATTATCTTAGTGTTGATTTGTTTATAAATTCATGAATCCTAGGTGACAACTAGAGCTTTGGAAACACTGCCTGGATGGAGCTGTTGTTGGAATCAGAATCAGTTTTCTTGTACACATACTGTACAAGGATTTTGACTCTGTTTTTTGTTGCTCTGTATTTACACACATATCCAAGAAGTTGAACACAGTTCAGAAAGATAGAAATAGACATACAGCAGAAAACAAAGACAGCAAACCTGAACGAAAGCAGTGGTGGAAAGCAACTCAAATACAGTATTTCACTCAGTTACACTTTTTAGGTATTTTTACTTCAATTATTTCCATTTGTGCAACTTTTAATTTTAACTCCTTTATATTTTAGAGGGAAATGGTGTACATTTTACTTCACTACATTTCTTTCATAGCTTTAGTTATTGGTCACTTTGCAGATTTGAATTAATATGATTAACAAATTAATTCTGATGTTTTATTATAGATTAAACCACCCAGCAGAATATAAAGTAAATACAAATGTTTCCACATTATAGTGATTAATGCATACATAATATATATTATTCTGAAATGTGCACTGTGGTATTACTATACTTAAAAAGCTGGTGGTTGTATGTATGACATGCTTATATTTATTTTCAACAGTGATGGTTATACATTTTATGTATTTTAAACTGATAATATAGTATATCCTTTAGTCTTATGTACTGGTACGTATTTTAGGGTTGCAGGGTTACTGTGCAGAGATTATTTTCTGACATGACTGATATTACCTGTTTGGTATCTAAATAAATAGAAGGTGTTGTGTCGGAAACTGAACTGCTGTTTGACTGTTACAGTGAGTGTAATCCACAAAACCAGGCTGAGAGAAAGTGGATAGTGCAAGATGTATAAATCATTGGTTTCATTCCAGACAAGGTTCAAGACAAGTCTGCCACCAGCTGGTTCAAGAAGAGGTAGGAGCAGGGGTGGAGGAGTTGCAGAACTGGATGATGCAGAAACAGCACAAAACTGTATGCATGAAAGTGAGAAGATCTTCATCTGCCATGTGAAAAGTGTCTCTGGTTAAATAATTCCTCCATATTCTAGGTAGTAACATAAAAAAAAGACAGAAATATCTAAAAAGCTAACAAGTCTCACAAGTTAAATTAAATGAACAAATACTCTGAATTCACAAGTAACTTCCTCATCTTCAAAAGAAGCAGCATAAATGTTTTTTGGTTACCTGAGATAAGAAATGTTCAGTACAACTAGATTCTCTTCTGCACTGATAAAATCATAAGGCCATGAGAGCAGACTTACTAATCCAGAGCCACCACCTCACTGCCCATTTACTGCAAATCAGGAGCCTGAATTCTGTCCATACTTGATCTATTTTCAACATCCTTTTTCTCGTAGTGTTGTTATGCTCCTTCAGATATAGGCAATTGCAAAATAAAGAGCTCTCTTCCCTCTCCTATACTCTGATGTTACCATGGAGACAGATATAATTCAGTTCTTGATGTTTCTCATAAAAAAAAGCCTGCGTACATATTTTCATCTGCAACCATAGCGACACTTGACATTGTCCGCGCTATTTGTAAAAAGCAAGTCACCATAGCGACACTAACATCCAGGCTGTGTCATAGATCATGTGTCCTAGCTGAGTATGCCTCCTCGTTATGAGTGAAATTTAGGAATCCACTGATAAACAGGATTCATTTAATCATTTTCAAACGTGACATCGCCTTGATGACTGCACAGTAACTTTTAAAGCACTGAAAATAAACGGTTTTTAATTGAATTTGCTTTGGTTTGGACTTTAAAGTTGTAAATGTTATAAATTAGTATACACATTTGCGTGTTGCAACACACGTGCACGTCAGCATCATCAAATATTGTTAACAAATAAAATAATTGACACATTAAAATGTGTTCAATCGATCAGAATTTCTCCCCACGCTATGCAATAAATGAAATTGTAATGTTTTTTTTTCCTAAAATGTGCCAAATTTAATAGAAAATACAATAATTTCTGTCAAAATGCTCCTTCTCAAGAAGAATTAAAAAAACATTTAGCTGTTCTTTTCCAGTTCGTGCTACTATATCGTGCACTGATCCGTGATTGGACTGAGATCCATTTGAAGCTTGCAGACATAGTATAGGTAATTATTTTTCATAGATGCACCCCGTCTTGTGCGTCAACCCTACGTCACACTATAGGCCTAATGGCCAACCGTACAACAGCGTTGGTGTGGAAAAAGCGCTGCTTTCATCCAGTGCATGATTTCAGAATAACTACAACACAAGAGTTTGCATCCATATTGTTGCTGTGACCACCACAAAAAGAGCCTTTGACCCACAGCAGCTTGATAAAACTATACAGGAGCTGATGTTTAAGTGTTGTTACATGACTAAAATAGTTAATTTCTTAAAACAAATTCCTATAAATGTAACTTGTCAGAAATACATCTCCAGGGTATCATAGCAGCCATCTCCCGTATGAACCCAATCCCAGTGACGGCTGGGGGAGATGCGCTCGTCCTCGGCGATAATCGATAGACGGATGCAGGTAGCCTTCCTCCCTACACACGCAGCATCACCACGCACCCTTACTCCACTGTGCAGTCTCCCCTGTTTTCCTCCCCATCACCACACTTATGAGAAATCGCTCGTGGATGCCATGCCTATTGATCTCTAAACATCTGGAACACCTCATATTTGTTTTAAAAGGCAGAGACGTACACTCTGCGCCCGAGATAGAGGAGTGAGGCAGCAGCAGCAGCAGCAGCAGGACGGACCACTTGACACCTTGCTTCACGGCATCGATATGCAGTAGTGTGATACCAGCTCTGCGGAGACGGGAAGGCCAGTCCATGGCATCTTGATTTTAAAACCGTGGGCTCTGCGCATTCCTCACCGACGGCGTAGTCTTTTTTTTCCCCTGCAGAGTCTAAAGGATTAACGTGGCAAGATAAAGACGACGAGGGAGGAAATCTTAACAACTATTCACTTTGACCAGATTGTGTTTGGGGGATTCGTGGGATATCACTGTACCTGCGATGGACTCCAGCGCGGGGGGAAATGGCATGGCTCGTCTTGGATTGTTTTTGGTTTTGATGGGGCTGTGGAGATTTAGCGATGCTTGCCCCGAATCATGCACTTGCACCATCTCAAGGATTGTTTGTATTGATTCTGTACCAGGGATCGAGGATTTCCCTGTCCTCACGTTAGATGACACGGAAAACATCACCGAGATGTAAGTGTATGAAAATGATAGTGCAGACAGCTTATGAACTTATTAGGATGCAATGCGTAAAGAACTCCCATCGATCGTAGCTCGCAATAATACCAAAGGGCTATGATAAGAATACATGTATTAATAACACCAGCAGTAATATTAATAACAGCAGGTCTGATATAATTTCCCCTTGTGGAATAAAGATCAGTCGAGACCTGTCATCTGCGTTTAATGTCAAACAAGCTGTGTGATTTTATCCGTATATCCAGCGGGTTTGTCAGATCATGTAGCCTAGTGTATGCGTGCGTGTGTATGTGTGATGGGAGAGTTGCGCGTGCCACTAAGTGTGTGCGTGTGTGTGTGTGTGTGTGTGTGTGTGTGCGTAATGGTGGTGAGAGTGCGCGTCAGGCTTATTTGGATTAGTCGGTGTTTCCTTTACAAACAGCTCCAGATTTAGTGATGGAGTAAATGTTTAGGCAGGCCCCCGCGTGTGAGGTGTTAATTCGGCTTTTGGGCGTCAGTGTGAAAAAGCCTCAATATTTCAAAATGAACACATTGTTGCCAAATTATAAATTAGATCACATCAGCTGTACACAACCGGTGATAGGCTACCCACAGTTATGTAGCCTTATCTGCGTCAGTGTGTAGGCCTGTGTCAGAGTGTACCTGCTACAACACTGCTCAAGACTACAACTGCACTGGAGAATGGAGGAGAGACTGGGTGAGTTTTCTGAGGTAGACAGACTGGAGCTAGGTGTCACATCAACCTGTCATCAGTGTAGTTTACTAGGTGTCTACTGTAGTTTGATCATTTTGCAAGTCAAATCAGCTTTATAGCAGACTACACCTTGTACATTTTCCAGAGTTTGTCTAACAGGACGTCTTATTGAGTACAATGTGTCCTTTTGACAAATAAACTATCACCTTTATCACTTTGAAGCGTAGAAATCCAGTAAAGAAAGTCACATCTTCTAAAAATCTAACCATGAATTTTAAAATTCTTGTGTCTCAGTTGTAATGTGAACTCCAGAAGCAGCACTGACCCTGGAGATAGTAGAAGATACTATAACTTGTAATATATTCCCAGTTGAAGGTTTAAGTCACATGTAAACAAATGTGTCTCACCTGAAAGGTTTGTTTACTTCAGTAATGATCACTTGAAAAGCTGAAAATGTTCTTTTTGAACAATACCTCAAACATTCTACAACATAAGGTTAGTTAATATATTAACAAATTATTTAAGTTCACTGTTGTGTCATATAAATGTAGTTATTTGATTTTTGTAGACATCTATAATACTGCTTTAGTGTGTAATTCTATAATAAAAATAAGGGAATCATAGCACTTTTGGCATTATTAAGGCAAAAAGTATTTTGACCTAAAAATCTATATTATTTTTTTATGAATAATATCAGCATCAGTTGCATGACATTAGTTCTTCCACTCAACATGCTGAATGTCTGTAAATGCATATTGTACTGATTCACATTTTATTGACAGTCAAATGTGCTACAAACCAAATTCCCTCAGTGAAACAATATGACAGCTGTGTGGGCTGTATTGCACACATAGCTATAGCTACACAATGAGAAAAAACATGACATTTAGTTTCATAAAATACACATCGGTTCTCTTGTTTTGCACAATGACCGTGGCTTCTCTGTAGAGTATAACACATGGATTAATTGTAGTTTCAGACCATGTTGTTTATCTAACAGGTGTTTCTTTTATATTTTTTCACAGATACATTGCTAATCAAAACAGACTGTTTGAAATCAATAACAGCAGTTTGATTCACTACATAAACCTCAGAAACCTGTAAGTATAAATGTTTCTAGTGGTTCAAATGGAAAACAAAAAAGAAATAAGTAACACACAGAAGTTTTAGATGACATGATGACTCTACATTTGAACTTCCTACAGAACAGTGACGAAGACAAGATTGACATCTGTATCGTCAAATGCGTTTTCCAACAACAAAATACTTCAATATGTGTAAGAAGGAATTTAAAGACCTTCTTAAGTCATTTTATTGATGCACGCAGGAGTCTCCTTGTTTAGATTTTTGTTTCTCTCACCTTTTAGAAATCTCAAAGACAATAATCTATCAACACTGTCATGGAAAACATTTGAGAACTATAACACATCATATCCGTAAGTCTCAAGCATACGTACAATATTTAGTACAGCTCTTTCTTTTTGTGCAAAAGTTGCTCATGTGCTTTTATTTTCTTAGACTCCTCTTGTCTGGAAACCTCCTGGATTGTGTTTGTGATAACTTGTGGATTAAACTGAGGCTCCAGGAAGAAACTGACAGTCAAGAATTGCAATGCATAGATGACAGAGGAAAGATAAAGACCTTTGCTTCACTCACTCCACCAGACTGTGGTAATGTGAAACCATGTTATAATAAGTAACACTGGCATTAGACCTTTAGAGAACTGAGTGCTGAGGCAGAAAACCAGACCTATGTATAGCTTTGTATCTGATTAGATGTTCAATTCTTTGTTTTTTGCAGTGGTTCCCAAAGTAGAGGTCAAGCCCAAAACTGTCACCAAGATGCAGGGGAGTAATGTCAAAGCTGTGTGCAGCGCCTCAGGCTCCCCCCGTCCTGACATCAGGTGGAACCTTGGGATGCTCTCTACCCCCAACAAGGTGAGTCAGGCCAACTCTCAGCTTCCTCTTTGAACCGATTGGGTGCAGATCCATGACTTTAGGCTCCCAGTTTTTGTTTTCTTTTGGATTTTAGTGCGAAGCGTAAAATGTAATGCGTTGTAGGTCATGATGGAGGTGTAGACTTGAGACTTAAAGTTAGGCTTGGAGGATAAGTTTGGTTATATTCTATATTTTTCTACTTATAACAAATCAAAAGACCAATAGCAAACACTAAAGCCATTCAACACACCAAACCCCGAAACAGTTTATTCGTCTTCTCACATAGCTGTAATGTTGTTAACAAGCATTAAAACACCTCACTGAGCCACACTGTTGCACTGACATTTTCTTTCATTACCACAATCGCGGCCACTGTAGTTTATTTTGAGACTCCTGCTGCTGTAAAATCTCAGCAGAGTGCTGAATGTGTATGAATCGACAGGTGAAAATAGATCTGACAAACGTCCAAATGTCCAAGTCCAAGCCAAACAGCCTGAATAAATGATTGTTAGACCTCTGCATGGAAAGGACATGATGTCATGTGCGCGAAAAAGACACCATTAACACAGCTTTGAAAGTGTTAATAGTTTCTCCTTTGCTATTTACAGAACTTTGTAAGCATTGTGACTTGAATTAGCCTCAGGGGCTGGAGATTCAGCTTGATTTGAGACTTTGTTGGATGTGTGTCCGCTGACTGAAGTTGAAAATAACTGTTAGTAAACTTTTTTTTTTAAATCACTAATTTTTTTTAACCAAACTATTTTTTTGACTGTTTATCGATTACCTTTACTTTCAGCTGTTTATCTAGGGCTTATGTGTTGCTTTTAGCTAACTACTTAGACTCCTCTGTTGGTTTGCTAACTCAATCATAACAAGTGGTGGTAATGTGTTACTACTGACTGACGTTGATGAGAGGTTTGTACTGTGCAGTCGGTGTGTTACAACGAGTTGTAACTGGTTATTGTAAATTACTGTAGTTCAGCATCGCACATTTACACAAGTCACTTATAATGCAAATAACAATGCATTGTGTTTATAGACGGAACCTTTGGAGACTGGGAGCAGACTCATCTTGTCAGGTCTGTCTCCTGATGATAATGGCAGGGTGATCATATGCAGCGCTGAGAACATGGTTGGTCAGACAGAGGCCACGCTTCAGCTCAATATTCTCTGTAAGCATTCACATGTTTCTGTTATTATTAACTGTAAATGTTAACTATAGCATAGATCTTTAGAAATTATATGTACATTTCTAAGTTTAATTTGTCTAATTTCTTCTCATATTATCTTTTTAATGTCTTCTTATAAACTGTGCTTTTTCTCCACTGGAAACAGAAGGCTCTTCAATTTGTTGTCATTACTGTCTCTTGCGAAATCTTATTGACTCTCCGTGTTTCCTGCCCATAACTCTTCCTCCTGTAAAGCTCCTCATGCCTTCCCATACTCCTCTGCTTATTTAATGCCACATTTCTCCTCATTCTCCTCTTCCATGTTTACCTGATGTCAGTGTTCAAATGTTGTGTGATCAGTCTCTCTTCTCATCCGCAACTACATCTTTTCTCTAAGCCCATAAATGTTGCTTTTCCTACTGGCTATTCCTCCTGGTGTTTATTTCCTACCATCCTGTGATTACTCTCCCTTTACTGTTGCCTCCGTGTCAGTTCCCCCCACCATCCAGCAGCTGCTGGGGCCAGAGCAGGACCACCACTGGTGCATCCCTTTCAGCGTGACAGGGAACCCTAAACCTGAGTTGCGGTGGTACCACGAGAACATGCCCCTCCAGGAGCAGGACTACATCCGCACCATGATCCACCTGTCCACCGAAAGCGAGGACCACGGCTGCCTGCAGCTGGTCAACCCAACGCACATTCATAATGGAGTGTACAGGCTGGTGGCGACGAATAAGTATGGCTGGGATGCGAAGAATGTCACTGCCCAGTTCATCGACCCACCTGACAACCACACAGGTATAATAAGAATACAAATATATTGCTCTTTTTACAGGTGTTATTTAGTGACAAATCAACTAATTTCTGAAACTAACATTCACTGCTAATACCGATTGTTTTCTTTTTATTAGACGACATCTTCTACTACTGTAAGTAATGATTCAGTCATATATATTCAACAATTAAACTCGCTAGGTTGATAATTGTAGATAGTTAAAATTAACTCTTGCATGATGTTCATTTCTCCTATGTCCTGTGGCTGTATCTTCCATCTCCTCCCAGACACCACAGGTAGGTGTTGGAACTCTCACAGGGTTACACACTGTCAAAAACACTACACACATTATTATTTTTAACAATTGCTCATATTTTCAAATGTTCATATAAGCATTCTTATGTTTGTTTGTTTTTCAGACTCACCACTCCCTCCGTTGGACGACAGTGTTGCAGTAAGTGATACACACCTGTCCTTACCATCTGAATCAGTAGTTCCTTTTATAATTCTTAACATATTATTAATTATTTTTATACTTAAAAAGTATAATAATAAAACCAAAAGTTTCAAGTTCTCAACGATTAAAGTAAAAAATATAATTGTGCCAACAAATCAACCTCATATCATATAACATATAACTTTGAATCTCAACCTATTTTTTTCATATTTATTACAAACTCATTGCAAACTCATTACATCCATTAAAAACTTATGAATCTCAGCTTTTAGTTAGGTTAACTCTGAGTTATTCAGCAGGAGTAAATTTGAGTTGAGCTATTTTGTGACATTTTTTCAGGTGTTTAAAACACCTTTTTTTGTTTCTTGTTAGGTGTATGTAGTTGTGGGAATCGCAGGTATTGCCCTAACTGGCTGTGTTCTGATGGTGATCATTCTGAAATATGGAAGAAACTCCAAGTTCGGTATTAAAGGTGAGCTTGTTTTCATAAAGGAGTTCATTTTTAAGTATGCTTACTGAATTTTCTTGCTCAGGTGATTTATATCATTTTGTCTGCTTGCTTTGCCTACATCATCATTCCAGTTTTTGCTAAGCTAAGCTAACCATCTGCAGCATAGCATTATAGAATAGTATCAATGTTCTCATCTGGCTCTTGCCAAGAAAGTGAATATGTGAGTCATCCTGTTTTTTCTAAAATCACAACAGCTGACACAGTAACACTTACTTATTTATTGTTGGGTGTGTCATCAACTATATTTTTTCTGATTGCCCAACCATAACTAGTGTATAAACAGTTTATAGAACTTGGAAACACTATATAACACAGCAGTACGAGTAATAAGATGTATGTATGAGTACAAAAAGCAAATAATAACATGGAAAAAAGGCTCTCATGTTCATTCAGGATGTTTTTTTTCTCATTATATATCCTGGATTTACAAGATCTTCGATCGTTTTTCTCTCCTCCTGACCCCCATTCTACACTTCTTCTCCACTCATCTATCCGCACCTCCTCCCCACTGTTCACTCTCCTTCTTCTCTTTCCTCTCCACATCCTCCTGCTCTGTGGGTCCCTAGGCTCCTCCTCAGTCATCAGTAATGACGATGACTCTGCTAGCCCTCTTCATCACGTCTCCAATGGCAACAACACCCCGTCGTCCTCGGAGATGGGACCAGACGCAGTGATCATTGGGATGACAAAGATTCCTGTCATTGAGAACCCACAGTACTTCCGTAACTCCAGCAGTATGCTGAAATCTGACACGTGTGAGTTACCGCCTCACTCAACAAATGCCTTGTAACCCAGACCTTTTCTGATAAATCCATGCTGGACACCTGATTTATTATCAGTATACTGCTGCATTGTGATAGTGGCTCCTGCTCTGTGGAGCTAACGGACAGTTAGCCTAGAGGTGATGTTCAGAAACACAAGCTGGTTGACAAAAGCCTCGACTCAGCAGCATGAACCTGAATGTTTGCCTTTCATAGATACATCTGCAACATTTAATAAATAGTGTGTCACAAACTATAACAATACAAGAACATTTTAAGTGCCCATTAGAGTGCTGTATTTTATTTACCCAGAGAAGCTACACTGATCAGCCACAACATTAAAACCACCTGCATAAGATTGTGTAAATCTCCTGCATGTCATCAAAACGTTCTCCAGCATGACTCCACAAGACCTCTGAATGTTTCCTCTGTTATCCAAGACATAAGCAGCATACTCCTCTGAGGTGGGGCCTCCATAGATCTGACAGCACATCCCACTTATGCCCAATCAGACTGAGACCAAGGCAACATCTTGAACTCTTTGTTATGTTCCTCAAACCATTCCTCTCTGAAAGGGGCCACTGACATCACAAACTACCATTGCCATGAAGTGATCTACTTGCCTATAACAATGTTTAGGTAGACGGCACATGTCCAAGTAACATCCACATGAATGCCAGGCTCCAAGGTTTTCCAGCAGAACATTGCCCAGAGCATCACACACAGTTCATCCTGATGCCATATCTTACTCAGGAAAATGATGCATATGCACCAGATCGTTGATATGTTGTAAAAGAAATTGTGATTCATCAGGCCAGGCCACCTTCTTTCATTGCTCCATGATCCAATTCTGATGCGCACGTGCCCATTAGGTGCTTTCAGCAGTGGACAGGAGTCAACTTGGGCACTCTGACCGGTCTGTGGCTACAAAGGCCCATACGCACAAAGCAGAAATTTACTGTGTGTTTTGACACCTGTTGATCTTAGCCAGCTTTGCATTTTTCAGCAATTTGTGCTGCAGTAGCTCTTGTGTGGATTGGACCAGACACACATCAAAAAGCCTTGGGTGTCCATGACACCGTCACATCATCCTGCCTCCTGACAGGTGCCTTTGCAACAACATATTCAGTGTAATTCACGTCACCAGTGGTTTTAATGTTGTGGCTAATCAGTGTTTTATATTTTAGTGTGACTTTACTGACTATGTTGTCAATTTGTATTTGTTTCAGCCTCCACAGGAAGAATTATAGTTGTTGACAAATTAATCATTAAAACCATAATATCAGTTTACAACTACATTATAGTGTGTTATAAGCTATGAAATGTTGGGGGAATGTCCCATTTACATACATCAAAATAACCAATTCAATGCTGTGAAAAGGATTTGCCCCTGATTTTTAAAATATTTTTGTCACACTTAAATGATTCAGATCATCAAACCAATTCTAATTTTACTCCTTACTCCTACTCCTTTTATTATTTTATTTAATAAAATTCACTTACACTTTTTACAGCACTGTAAATAATCAAGATGCACAGATGACCTTCATGAGAGTGATTTGTCTTATTCTGCGTTACAGTTGTCCAGCACATCAAGAGACACAACATTGTGCTGAAGCGGGAGCTGGGAGAGGGAGCTTTTGGAAAGGTTTTTCTTGCTGAGTGCTATAACCTGACACCAGACCAGGAGAAGCTCCATGTGGCAGTCAAGGTACAGATCAGGAAGTCATTAAAATGATTAAAGCACTTCAGTTAGCAAATTTTATTGACTAGATGTACATTGCTTTATATAATGCTTCTCACTGTGAGTCCCTTGTCTTTCTCTTTCGTCAGACTCTGAAAGAGGCCAGCGAGAGTGGTCGAGCAGACTTCTACAGAGAGGCCGAGCTCCTAACTAACCTGCAACATGAACACATTGTCACCTTCTACGGGGTGTGTGTAGAGAGTGACCCGCTCATCATGGTGTTTGAATATATGAAACATGGTGACCTAAATAAGTTTCTCAGGTAGGATCATTTTAAATTACATACTAATTCTACATTTCTATCCAGTATCCAATGACTGAAGCTCTGATTAAGTGTTTCTGTATGCAGGTCCCATGGTCCTGATGCAGTGCTAATGGCAGACGGTCAACACAGTATCCTGGTGGAACTCACCCAGTCCCAGATGCTGCACATTGCCCAACAGATTGCTGCTGGCATGGTCTACCTGGCCTCCCAACACTTTGTCCACAGAGACTTGGCAACCAGGAATTGCCTGGTAGGAGAAAGCCTGCTGGTCAAGATAGGAGACTTTGGCATGTCCAGAGATGTTTACAGCACAGACTACTACAGAGTGAGTTTTTTTTTTTTTTTTACTATTTTTCCTTATTCTCACCTCATCTAACCCCCAAACTCACACAGATGCATATGCAACTTTTCTGATCTACACAGAAATGTGTGTGGAATTATACCCACATACACACAGTCTCAAATATATAATTAGAATTTTATTCCAGTTTTGGTCTGAAATATGTAGCTGAAGAAATGAGAGATACTTTATCTATTTTAATACCATTTAAATGCAAATTCTATAATCTGCATAAAATTACTGTTTGCCTGGGTGAGGAGTTAGTACTTCCCTTGGCTATACATGAACAGCATAATATTAAACCCTATACTGTAGAGGAGTAGGTATGTGCTGTGCTATTGTACATGGCCACTGACTGTTGTGAGATGACACTTTTTTCTAAGTACCTGAGAATACAGTAGAATAAAAACAAAAATTTATTTGTTATGTGGAAGAGCAGATGTATATTATTCTTTCATCTGTCTCAGATCCTAGTTTGAATCCCACAGTGCCCTCTGCTGCCCAGAGTGAAGGAGAGAAGAAGTCTACACACACACACACAAACAAACAATGCCATTTACTGGCATCAGATAAGATGATCATAAAGACAGCCTGTCACCAACTTGTGATTTTTATCAGAGAGAAAGTAAAAGCATGAACACATCTTACAGTATGAGGTTGTCTCATTTGCTATAATGCTGCTTTGATTAAGCAATTCAAAAGGAAATCACGCAATAATCCATCACCTGGGAAAACCAATGCAGTTGCATTGAATTTGTGAGCATTAGTAGCATTAGAAATTAGGTGCACCAATGCTGATCTTCCATTTATAAAGATTATAAACACTCAGCTGGAAAGTTGAAAAGTATTCTGTTGTAAGTGGACAGTATTTTTTCATATACAGCATTTATGCCTGCAAACTAAAAGCTTTAACAGATTAATATTGAAGTATTATAAGAGGCAATAATTACTGAGTAGACTACAGTTATGCTTTTACGGTAAAAGTAGTCTATTTGTTTTGGCCTGGAAGGACGCCTTTTTTTTTACTCAAATATTGCACAATAAATAATTAAGCGAATGTGCATGCAACTTTTTGTAAGTGAGGTGATGAAGCGAAAGGATGGAAGAAAGCTGATTGGATTAACAGAAAAGCAGTAAGAGATACAGGAAATAAGTGATGGAAGGAGACAGGAAGACACTGGGTGGATAAAAAGGTTATGAAGTCATAATAGACATGTTTCAGGAATGTCAGAGTGACTAAACTTAATTGCTAAGTCAGTTTTGAGGATATTTACATGTGCCTAATTTAAACTAATGCAGTGTAGCACAACATTCAATAGATCCTAGTGCTAGTGTTCAGGTTTTGTTGAAACTGTTTCAGAGAGCTGTTTCAACTGTGAGATCATTTTGAGACTTTCAGTCCGTGCCTCTTTTGAATTCTATTGTTGTACTAGCAGGTGTTTCTATTATATTGTCCATCATACAGTATTTTGGATCAATGACAGTAGGCTAAATAAGAGAGACACTTCTCTGTATTATGGACTGGCTCTAGTGGGCCATGTTTAAAATATCTCTATAAAACACAGTCAGTCAAAATGGCTTAAAACTTTTCAGCATCTCTCTGTGTTCTCTCTTTGTAGGTGGGTGGTCACACGATGCTGCCAATCCGCTGGATGCCCCCAGAGAGCATCATGTACCGGCGGTTCACCACAGAGAGCGATGTGTGGAGCCTTGGTGTGGTACTGTGGGAGATCTTCACATATGGCAAGCAGCCCTGGTACCAGCTCTCCAACAATGAGGTTAGAGGCACATGTGCTCTGCACTCGCAATGGTCACAGAACTCAGAGAGTCTAAATTACATGTATTCGCCCTCATGTTTATGACCTACAATCATACAGAGAGACACTGTTTGTGATGGTGGTGCTATAACAAAGTCTTAAGTTGAAAAACCTGGGGGGGTAAGTAACAGATGAAAACACAGACCTAACAGGTGATTGAAAATCTAGTACTGTGTCTACTCAAAACCTTTAACTATCTAAACCAGATGTTCTCAAACTAAGGAAACACTATGAACTAAGAGTTTGGAAATTACTTTTCTTTTAAAAGCATCACTAATATAAATAATTTTTCTAAATCAGTGCATGTTGTGGTTTTTTTTTACTTTTCTTATTTTAGTCCAGGAGTATTTATTTTCTTGCCATTTTTTCAAGTCTGAATCAGGGGTTGGCTAGCCTGTGCGCAGTAAAACTGAAGCATATTGATTGACAACCTGACATTGCCTGGCATTGTCATGACATTGCCTGGTGTTTGTGTGCCTGGTGTAACACTTTGTTGTTGATACCATTCTTATTACTGAAGTTTTGTAGTGTGTGTGTCAGCATTTGAGCCCTCGTCACTACCTGTGCTCCACATTCAAAGCATTAGAGGATGACCAGCAAGGAGCAGGTGGAAATAGACTAGTATATATGGAGGGGAGCTAATGAGGGAAACAGGATCAGCGTGAATCGTGTGGTGATTGACAAGAGGGGACAGGTGAGCAGGTGGGAGTCAAATGACTGGGACAGGAAGGAACATCTGACTTAGAGCTGAAGAATGAAATGTGAAAAAGGTCCTCCTTGTATCCTGTAGGTGATTGAGTGCATCACTCAGGGCCGTGTGCTGCAGCGGCCCCGTACCTGTCCTAAAGAGGTGTATGACCTGATGCTGGGCTGTTGGCAGAGGGAGCCCTACATGAGACTGAACATCAAGGAGATCCACAGCATGCTCCAGAGCCTCGCCAAGGCCTCACCTGTGTACCTGGACATACTGGGTTGATGGCCCAGTCCTCGTGTATGTACTTTGCGTGTATGTGTGCAAGCTGGGGCTTCAGATGTGGACAAGTATTTGTGTTTGTCTGCACATAATGACGCTGGGAGGAGAGAAGGAAATAAAGGTTGTGTGACTGTGTGAGTGTGTCTGTGTACAGTACATGGCTGTAAATTGTTACTGTAAATGTATGTCATCATTTCATCAAGAAAAGCCTTAAATTTTAAGTGGTTTTGTTCTGCTTTTTTCTTTCTTTTTTTTAATCATTTTGCAGATATTACTGAGGCATGTTTCACAAAACAAAATGCATACAGGATTATGTAACTTTATCCAAACCCTCAACCCTCATACATACAGTATTTGTTAAAGGTATAAAAATGAATGAATCCCAATAATCAGACACATTGATTACTTGGTTATTCTGTGCACATTCATCGCATTAAATGATCACTCTTGTATATTTTATATGTACTCTGAACAAACAAAGGGAAAAAATGTGTCTCTCCACAATGGATGTTGTAAAGACACAACTTTGTAGAAAAATAAGCTTTCTCTTCTTTCAAGTGTCACACAAAGCAGCATTTTATGCCAGAAGATAAAATTACTCACAGAGTGGAAGCTGAAGCTTTTTTTTTTTTTTTTGCTATTTTAATGTTTGTAGAATTTATAAATGTTGATTCCGTTTTCATACTAAACTGTTGATTTAAATCTATAATTTTTACATAAACATGTCTGGATTTTTTTCATATGTGGAAATCATTATACAAACTAGTTTTAAAAACAGTGTGAAACCCATATAGATTCTGTTGCTGAAGGACTTCCCAATGTAAAATCAATGTGGAGTTTATAAAACATAAGGGCATACAGCATTTTACAGTTTTAAAAAAACGCCATCGTCATGTTTTCTGTAAATATCTCCATATTTAAACGAATTACACAAGGTCATCTATATTTACAGAGTAGTGTTTAAATATTGTACTCATTTTACAGTCTTTCCCCCTAAAGCACAGAGAATGAGGACTTAGTGTTGTTGAGCTGTGCCTAGCTGGAAAAAAAAAAAGATTAGCACAGGTTGTTTTGGTTTTATTTTTCATTCACCAGCAATGCCATTTAGCAAATCTGTTGTTCGGTGGCCTATATCTGTGAGTGATGTGGTTTTGTATGCACCTTCAAGACAGGTTTTCACATGTTATGGGTGTTGTTGTTGTGTTTATGGTTATGGAGAGAAGATGAACTTCTGGAGTTTGTTTTTTGCCTAATTTCTAAGAGGAATTGACATTTCTAATGCACAGTTGACAGGGCATTTTGATGCTGTTGATTACTGTAGGTTAGATATACTGAGGATTTCTTTGTTTTCATTGTAATGAAGTTGCTATGTACCTGTCGGTTATATATTTACAGTGTACTTTGAAGATCTTATCTTTAACTCTACATGGTAGACTAAGAGACTGCAGTAAAAGGATTAA
Organism: Sandelia bainsii; assembly: GCA_032362345.1. NCBI lineage: Eukaryota > Metazoa > Chordata > Actinopteri > Anabantiformes > Anabantidae > Sandelia > Sandelia bainsii. The sequence goes on from JAUMHL010000004.1 coordinate 6,760,124, forward strand.
TTAAGAATCTGATTGCCCTTAAAGTGTCCCAGGGGTGCTTTATTTTCTCTTAGCATACAGCTGAGAGCTGATACAGCTCCTCACCCGGAGCTGTGGTGAAGCTCATTCGTGCTGGCAGAGCATACTTTAAATTGTTTTAAAATGTATTATTATAATCATTTTCCAAATCATATTTAATAGTTCTGTTTTCCTGAGATTACAAAAATGTGAAAATATTAAAGCAAGTGTAGTGGTTCAAGTATCTAGTCAAATCTCCGGTATTAATCTGAGCCAAAACATTGGCAGTTATTCCTACATGATGACCATCATGTTTTTCCATATAAAGCAGTAAGGCTCTTTGCTGAGACAAGTTAAGTGCACTTTGATTGATCGCATTAATTAACCCCCAAATGCACAACCTGACCACTCTCCACCTCGACCTCAGCTGCACTTAATAACAAAAAAAAAAAGTCACCCTTGCTATGTCGTCCATGACTGAAGCAACTTTGACACATTGTCCTTGAAGAAAATGGCAGTTTTTGTGTCCCTCTATGTTTTATTACAGCATTTGTTAGTTTTGTATAATAGTCACGTGTCTGCTGTACATATATTGCTGTCCATTCTGTACAGTTCTGATATTTGTCTATAAGAATAGTAGGCTATGTTTAATAGTATAATCTGTTTTAAGCAGGTATCGTGTCAAAACTGTGTGACATCTATTGAAGACAATGTGTTATGGGCCACTGGCAATACATAATATATGTAAATACAGTTTAATTTGTGCTACACTGTATAATTTATTTGTGCTTGTTCATAATAATGGGTGAGAATACAATCCTTTTGTTGGCAATTTTTGATCTGCAGAGGACTTTCTGTAAACAATGTGTTTTTCTCCGAAGAAGAAACAAAAAAAGAAAAAAAAGAAAAATGATCTCTTCTTTCCTCTCCACTGTGATGGGGAGCTTACACAGGGGCTGTTTGAGATGATGTCTGTCTCTAGGAGGACGATAGACTCTAGATCTGATCAAACATCACAATCTCTCTGAGCTGACAAGTGTCCTAGCAGACGTGTGGCCGATGGTGAGGAGGCCAAAGGTCGCCTCCTGGCCAACCCCACTGCTCAACCTCTGACTGTAGCCTATTTTGATCCTCTTTCAGATGAATAACTGTGACTTTGCATCATGAATAGTATATTATTTTGAATGTAATCTAGAAGGGTTGGGACCTTTTATGAATGTAAACTATCCTGAGGGGGAGGGGTAAATGATTTTTTTGTAAATATAAGTATAGTAAAAGAAAAAAATATTACAGTTTTCATTCCTGTGCAGATAACAAATTTTACTTACTGTGTGAATATAAAGAAAGTGTGTATGTGTTTGAATGTGTGACTTATGTGTCTGAGATCTGTACGCAGGAGTGTGCGTGAGTGTGTGTGTGTGTGTGTGTGTGTTCTCCTGGCAGATTTAATCCTACTTTAATCAGCCAGTTCTATCAATCAATTCAATGCTTTGTGCATCATGTGAGTAGCTTATCCACAATTACTGGAAATGTTCCTTGTGATACTGTGCATTTAATAAAGGTGGTATGTCTTACAATACGCTTTATGTCCTCTCTATTCTTTCTGTAATGAATATAATCTGTCCACACCAGTAGTTCCCAACCTTTCTGGTGTGAAAAAACATGTTGAAAAAGACATTTCACCACCATTGTTTTTTTTTTCAAAACATTCCAAAAATATATATATTCTACATTTAATCAAACAAAAGAGAAAAAGAAACTAATTACAAATTTGTGTACCAGATTTATCTTATGATAAATTTATCTTGTGATAAATCTGACAAACTTTGGAGAGGTTCTAACCCTTAGGTTGGAAATATCTAAATTACAGTAACTATAAATAGTATTTTCACACTTAGTTTTTTGTAAGGATTTAACAAACAAGATAAGAAAAATAAAGGCACTTTAACATGTAGCCAGGAGAAATTGGGAATTGAACCACTGACACTGAGGTTCATAGATGACTACTCTACCAACTGACCTACTGCCACTCCATAGATATACATATAATAAGTTTTAAAGGTGCAGGTAGGTGGATTTTGTTGTCTTTGGACTCACATACGTTCATATCAGTGGTATCAAACTTACATTTTAAGTCTCAACAAGAAAATTAACCAGGTTATTTTGCAAAATGTCAAAATATTTTATTAGAACAACACTGAAGTCTTGATAAACATAGGTCCTCACGTTGCTAAAACGTTACTGAAGACAAAATGTTATTATTGACATAATTCATGATTCAGTCTTGATGATTTTTGTTATTAGGCTTAGACCACTTCCAGTTCCGTTTACGTTTAAAACATACAGTACATGTAGCTACATATATCTATGCAGTTAGTCAGCATATCGCATTGCAGATACGTTTTGTGTAGTTCACTGACCTCTTTGATAGCTTGCCCTCTGAAGGGAAAGTTTGGGACAATCTGAACAGCAGACATTAAGATTGTCCCCTAAAGTGTGATTGACATTGAATTTATTTTAATATTGCTTTTGGTGGTGGGCAACTTTAAAAAAGAAACCAGAAGCCCAACATGTGTCATGAAAGGTATCCCATGGGCACCATTTGTTTCTAACAATAACTACTGGAGAGTGACATGGACAGCTGCCCTAAAGGGCACAAACACACACTCAAGGACAAACCAGTGGCAACAGCTATACTGGATATGGAAAGTACCATGTATTGTGCTAAGCTATACAGAATACGTATCACTATAGTATTAAATTGTTACCGTCTAAGCACGTAACAGACCTACCTTGGTGTTGCAGTGTTTGCTGTAAGAGCTCCACTCTGTAAGATGCCCATAGGTGAGGACAATGTGGTCAAACAGCTGTACGGTCAACTCATCAGGAGCATCTTCATGAACAGATTAATCGCGTCTTAGGACGAGCTACTGACCTCTGAGAAGCTTGAGTATGTCTGCTGCAGGAAAAATAAATATAAAAACCTTCTCCGAATCATATGAGTTGGAAACTAAATACTATTCAGCTGATATATTTATTTTGACATTGCTCATCTGTTTCTGTTTCGATCGTGTGTGTGCTTCCCTATTATAGTTTTATTGCTGTTTAATATTGGTTTATTATACATGTATGAAGATAAATATACTTTTATTAAGATCCAGTACCTTAACTTCTCCTTCTCCTGTATTTTACTGTATTGCCATTTATTACATTTATGCACAAACCCCTATTTATCGGTTTCCACAGGAGCAGTTATAGTTGACAAATGCATTAATAAAACACTTAATTGGTTTCTGTGTTATAAACTATTTTTTCAGTGTTCACATACTGCCTATAAAGGGTTCAGGTAAAAACAGGCTTAAAGTGGTGGTGCTCTCTTACCATTCATCAAACAGCTATCTAATAGCAGATTATTATAAGAACATGCCAGCTAAACAAAACATCCATAGAACTGCAACAATAACACAAAATGCAAAAGGTGTGATCTTCTGTTGGTTTCATCAAAAGCTGTGCGCAGTTTATATTTATTGTTGTCTAAATTTACATTTTAAAAAGGGTTTGCCCATATCTTAGAACCATTATGAAAGTTAATGCACAAATTGATAATACATCTCATGTATTTTACAAAGTGGGTAAAAGTATAGGCATGAAGGTGGCATGATTTTAATGAAGGCTCAAATAAATCAGAAAGAAACATGAATAAATAGAAAGTGCTAACCTTTGCAGAAAAAAATTCTCTTAATTAAAAAAAAACCCAAACAACTGCAGTGTGGAAAGTCTCAAGCTCCTGTTAGCAAGCAAATAAATTCATACAAACCATCTGAAAAGCAAGTGGTCTGACACTGGACCTGCACATTAGCAGAGTGGATGTAAGAAAATTGTGTGAACGAGCAATGGATTGAGCTGGGCATCTCTACTTATCTATAAATTGTAATGTACACTGTGCTTGAACAGCTTATCACTAAACATTAACATCTAGGCAAGCTCTATTTTCTTCTATTCCTAGTTTTCATCTGATGGTTGTAGTCGCAGCTCTGCTGCTGTTAGCGCAGCAACTGACATTTTCAGACAGTCGTCACAGGGGGGAAAAAAAGGGAATCTGGAGGAGCCGAGGCACATTGCAGTATTTCTGCAGGAGCTAGTTCAGAAACCAATTATTTCCTCTTCATTATATACTAACGTTAAAAGAAAACCTAACAAAGTATAGTTTAATTTCTGCATGTCAGCTTTGTAAACTACTCAATCAGTACTTAACCAGGTTGAAATAACCATTTCAAAACTGTTGAAGGCTTTGGGATAATTAAAAAAAAAGTTTTAATGACAATGTCATTAAAAGTCATGCAGGCTGCAAATAACTGCATGCAGTAGTTATGGTAACCCATCCAAGCGGTTTTTATTTATTAATAGTCATAAACACACAGCAGCTTCATCAGAGGAGGCAATACCCTCTTGACTTTTGAATGTGGAGTATTTATACAGAGAGCCATTTGCATGTTACAGGAAGCGAAGTTCTGCCACAGCTGCCTGTAACATTTACCTGATAAAGAAAAGAAAATGTGGACTGATTATCAACTTCATATATATTTTATATATATATTTATATATTTTTCTTCTCTCGCTCACTCACTCAGTTGCTATTCGCACATTTATCCCACTTGCTCTCATTTATTTTTGTTTACAATGTAACAAAAATGGTGACAGGCCTGAAATTACAATCACCAAAAACAAACTCAGAAAATAGAGGAAGGAGAAAGGAGGGCAAGGCCAGGGAGAACTGCTGCTGTTTGCTGCCCATCACTGACAGTTGCAGCACAGAGGACACAGTCTGCTTGATGCTCGGACATCAAAGAGGAGGCGGCGGAGGCTCCTTTCCTGTAGAGCTGCTCTCTTGAAGCTGGAGGTTCTCCAATGCCACATCTAAAGGCATGATATCCACGCATCCCATGGCGCCAAAGTCGGCAAAGTCTTGGCGCTCGTCCTCGTCAGTGGAGGAACTCTCTTCATGCATTAGCGTAGACAACAGCAGCTCCTGGACAAACAGACTGCGGTCTGCACGTTCTCCTTCAAGAAACTGCCGCTCTGCTTCGGACATCTTAGGTTCATTCAACCTGAAAAAATGATTTACATCAATTTTCTCGAGTTAAAGTACAAAGGGAAGGTCATGCATCATGCAACCCAGCAGAACTTCACTTTAAACTTGAAACAAATCATCTATCATTCGAGTGCCACTTCCTTATCCCTTATCCCCATAACTTGAAGATTCTAACTGCTTTATCGTATTTGCATATTTAAAAGTCTGGTGATGTTTCTCCTGTGCACAAAGCCTGATGGAGCTTTTCACTCTGTGCCAATGGTTGACATGTTCCTTCAGTACCATGATCATGGGCACTTTATTATGAATGAATCCTGCAAACGCCACAATGTTACCACAAATACATGCTAGTGCACTAAAAACAACAACAAATAGAAGTACATGATCTATTTTTTCCAGAGAAATGTTTGCTACAAGCTGCAGTACCCAGCTGTTCTAAGAAATTACTTTGCCTTTCACACTAATATTGATGCTCAGGTGTTTCAACAGTTACTAGGCAACATATAACCAACAATATTATTAGACATCATTATATTATACCTATTACAATTTGATTGTTATTGTGATTGTCCATAATGTATATATACTTGCTGTTGCTCTGTTCTGTACATACTTCATTACAGTCTTTCAGTCTGGAAGAAGGACCCTGCCTCTACTACCCTTCCTGAGGACTCAGCATTTTCCTGTTAAAGTTTTTTGGGGCAGGTTTTGTACAAGAGATTTGTGATCTTTGGGTCATATAAATAAAACGTGATTTGATTTATTACTGTTGTACTGTAACTATACTGTTGTCACTATAAAGTTGTAATCTCTCCGAAGTCTGAGTTTGTAAGATGTCACAGTGCAGGGACCATTAATTACTCATATCTCATTTATCTGACAGCACATTAGCATATATAAACTCACTGAACTGAAACCTCATTAAACTGAATTAATTGAATATTTTTTAATTATTATATTATGAATCCATAATAATTTAAATATTTATATAAACAAAATAATTATAAAATAAAGTAACATTACTAATTATTATTTTTATTATTATAATATTTAACTAAATTAAAACCATACTCACCGTGCTAATAGGAACTGGGAGTTGTGGGATGAGGACGACGGATTGCTTTCACCCACAGTGGCAGTGTTGGCAGTTGCTGTGCTGGGTGGAGGGATGGTGGTGCCAGTGTTACCCGGGTTGTTGCTGCGTCGTGTTGTGTGTCGGCCTGTGTCCACTTGCTGTCGAGCTGCCTGAGCCTGCTGCCTCTCCAACTGCAGCTGCATCTGGAGCTGCTGGAGCTGGGAGGCCGAGGGCCCTGAGGAGTTTATTTGCCCCCCTGCTGCACGCCGCACACCTGACAGCTGAGACAACAACTCTGGAGGAGGGGGGGCAGAAAGGCTTCACTGTCAGCTGTTTCTAAATAAGTCATGATTTTAAAAGAAAACATTGTGTTGTCCTTTGTAGGAAAACATAATGGATGGTGGGGAACAAGTGATATTAAATAATTTAATTTAATATTTTCTGTTCAACAAAAATCCTGACTTGTTACCAGTTACCAAATCAGCTATCTATGCAAAGATTTTGTTAACCAATGAATGGTTATCAGAAAGACACTGCATGGGTTTTGATAGTATATATTTACTGTACTGTAAGTGGTTCTGAACCACTTGTGTACAGAGGATATTATATCAGTGATTCACCTGCGATTGGGTCCATTGCTTCTCTGTTACTGGGAGTATAAGTGGAGCTCTGTGATGAGGAGGATGAAAGTCCCCCTGTGGAGCCGCTAGTAAAGTGCATATTTGTCCGTCGTGCTCTAGGACCACCCAGTCCTCGTCCAGGGTGGAACATCCTGCGTACATGTCGAACACTGCTGGACTCATCATAAACAAGGACTGTTAAGGTTCAATTCAGTCATGTGGCAACATGTGTAGTATTAGTATCAGTATTTATTGTAAATTTAAAACAACATGTGTAAACACATCTTTAAGCAGGCACTAGTGTGTGCAGACAAAGAAAGGATATTAAATCTCTTGGTGCTCTGTGTTCAAGCGTGAGGTGAGCTGTGAAGTCGTCTGTGACATGGTTGGGGTCCCCTCCTGGCAAAGCAGCACATATTGGACAGATCTGAAATGAGAGAGTGAGAGGTTTCCCTTTGTGGACTGTTTGAATGGCCTCTCCTTAGAGACCAACATGAAAGAATGTGGAAATATGAAGTGTAGCACTATGAATGGATTTTCAAATGACAAGGACTGCACAATTGCATATGAAAGACTGATGACTTTGACCAAAGACCTCAGAGAAGACTGGCCATTTGTCTCTTCAGTATGGATGGTGTCATTTAACTGTGATTGAGAGTGACTGTGATGTTTCTTCATTAAAATGAACACAGTCATTGTGCTGTATTTTAAGCCAGTCCCACATTCACTGCCCTGCTAATGTAAATACTCACTGGAAAACCAAATGACTAACAATGCACAACTATAAATAGTTTCCAGCAAATCATTTCCAGCATTAACTCCTGTTTGAGCAATTTATGCTAAAAGCTACAGTGTTCAGTTGTTTTAGAAAAAACACTTTTCAGTTTTGTAAAGTATAAAGAGACTAAGACATTGTCGATTTTGGTTTGGGCTTTTCATTATCTTTTCTTTTTTTTTTTTTAGAGAGACGCAATTAACTAATGAATCAATCAACAGAAAAAACATCATTGCAAACAGAATATCTTGTGTATTTAGACTGTTGATCAGACAAACCATCTGAACGTGTACTTTTTCACTTTTAATAAACTGACAGGCTCCGAAATCTGAACCAAACCAAAACATTAACTGTTAAAACAATCAGCAGATTAATAAATAATGACAATAATGCCTGTCTACGGCTTTGGACTTGTTAAAAATATAGAATAATGTCAGGCTCTCCTTTAAAACCCCTCAGTGTTACACAATGACACTACCGTGGGACAAGTATGATGCAAAACAGCTGCAGTCTGAACTGCTTTCATATACATAGACGATGAGTAAAAACACCAACTCCTCTATCTAATAACTTCAATATAAAGTAGACCACTGGATGGCAGAAGTTAACTAGGCTGCAGGAGCTGCAACAGCAGCAAAGACAACATTTGAAAGGGTTGTGAACTTTACTGAGATATCGTTGATGATTAATACATAAAACTGAAATGTGTAAATGCAGGCCCTGATCTCTATTGTGTGCAGCATACTCACCACCTCTGTGGAAGTCTCTGCATGCTCTGATGTGACATGCTCCTGTAGCGACGTCTCTGTAAAGCCCATCTTGCCACAGTAAGGACATGTAAATGATTGGGGTTGCTCTACCGAAAAAGTGTCTCCTCCATAATACAAGTCTGCAAGAAGACAGCAAACCTAGCAGTCACTGTTTGTCAAACCATATTTTAACGATCTAAACCAATAAAATTGTTTCAGTAAAATAAATTACATTATTATGATTGAAATCACATTGAATAATTGGTAATCATAAAGAAAGGTATGAGAAAGGCATGATGAATTTGTGTATGATTGCTATGCCACACAACTTCTTTCTGGGCTTTCAGCCAGGTCCTTACCATAGTCTACCCTGGTTAGTATGCACTGCATGGGGTGCTCTGTCGTGTGTCTTGTTGTTGTGGCTCCACTCTCGTAACACGATGCACACAGGTCGTAGTCGTAGCAAATTAAGCACTTGAACCGTCTTCCTCGAAAGTTCCCTTTTAAACATGCATCACAGCTCACACCTGCAGAGAGGAAAAGAAGAATGCAAAGTCAAACATGTGGACCTCACAATAAAGTTACAAATTCCTTATGACTGTGTCTGTGCGACTGGCTGTGAGAGAGCAATTCCTCTGTCGGCCAGTCTCACTTACATGAGCATGTGTTTTGGGGTGCCACCAACCCACTAGTGACAGCAATGAAGAACTCTGGCATTTCACAAGCAATTCAAAAGCAGGACTCAAATATATCAAGCATCAGAAAGCTGTTTTCATTGCAGCTATTGTTACTTAATTGTAGTAAAGATGTGTATTTTCAAGTAGCATATTGCGTTGTATATTTTTCTATGACATTAGACATGTCTATGACCCAAAATGGTCAAGAGAAAGTAAAGTGGAGCTAACCAAAGCACCATATTATCCGAATAGCTTATCATTGCTTATTAGTCATGACACCAAATATTACTGGATCTCTCTGATTGTCCACTTTTTGCTACATGACTACTGTAAAGAACTATTCAAACACTAGTTTAGTATTCACCATATTTCAACTTATGCTCCATTGACATTTCCTTGCAAGGGAAAAAAATGCCTATTTGGCAAATCCTGGATAGTACCTAAGAAAATATTATGGGAATTTCCTGACTGATATGACATCTTGCTACATGTAGGTGTGTATGCTGATTAAAGGTTTAGTCGGCCACAGCTGGTTTTACAGAGGCTAACAAAAACAGAAATGTAGGTATCACCCAAGGGGCATACAGTAAGAACTGCATACCTTACTCAGGTTTCTTACACAATGAACTTTGAATACCTGGAAAATCATACAGCGTCCTCACCTCAAAATCTAACTTTGCCACTTAGGACAATTAACATAACAAGTAGCTTTGTTATCCTACTTTAAATAAGCAAGATATTAAGCTTTATCCTTGGGTCTACTGGCATTAAATACCTAACTGTGGTCATGTTTGCATTATGAACAGCAAAGCACCTTCTGATGACATAAAGCAGTATGACCTCGTGGATGACATGTTACAACTAAGGCCTTAAAACAGCCAAATTTACACTGTCATCTGGTTTGCAGTTATTCATATCGTAACTTAACCCTAGCTAGCTAGTAGCCTGCCAGTTAGCTAACTTAGTGATTGGTTTTTGGTCAAAGGCCTCAGACTTTCTGCCTTCTTCTTGATGACAGTGCATTAGCTAACGACAGTAAGGTATGTGCCCAAACGGGACAATACGGCGCTAATATTAAAGCAACTGACCGTTTGAGCACAAATATACATGAAAGTTGTTGCTAGCTACATTAGACTATATCGGTGTACAGCAATTAAGTAACATTAGGTCGCACATACAGCAACGACTCATATGTTAGCATAGATTAGCTTGAACGCTAGCGCTGCTAACGTAAGGTAACGCAGTACCTAGCAACGGCTAACTGCTAAGCTGCGCTATGTTGCCGTTTCACAGCGAACAGTTTGACACAAGCAATAACTGTTCGTCTAAACGTAGGACATATGGGATATGTATGTGAACTACAGCAAGTAGCCGCAAATGTGTATGTGCTGGAACAAGCCTGAACCGGCCGCGAAAAGCGCGACAACCTCCTGACTTGACTATGTTCTTAGCGGAGCTAGCTGCTAAGTAGGCGCTGTTTATCAACTCACCCTCATGTCGGGACATCCTACAAACAGCGACACAGCCCCTCCGCGGGCTCCCCAGTGCGCTTAACGGGGAACGATGCTACGTTTGAGATACTGAACTGAAAAATGCTTCAGCCTCTTTTTCGAGCAAGATGGATCCCCAGCAGCTTACAGTTTGTTCTGCTTCCCCTCCCAGTGTCATTTATCGGTAGGTGTTTCGGGTGAACACCAGGTGGCGCACTCCTACGTCAAACCACTCGGCACATAGGTACCGGGGATTTTTATGCCCTTAGTTTTGACTCACAGGCTTGTCGACCACGTTCATTGAGCCAGTGTGGGACATATTTTCCGATCATTTACTTAAAACGCAATATGACGCAAGTAGGAATAATTTGAAAACATTCATTTGAAGTCCTGGCCAAATTAGGCCCCAACTGATCGCATTTTACACGTCCCAGGGGTCCTGAAACCAATATGAAAACTAACACTGAGTCGCCCGCAAGTCTAATGTCTTCTAGAAAAGAGTAATGTCAAGAATCAAAGTCAAAGTAAACTTTATTGTCATCTCTGCTATATAATGTATAGGTACACAGAGAGAAAAGACGACGTGGCTCCTACTTAATCAGTACAGAATGTGTGACGAGTAAGAGATATATTTGATAGTGATGTGCAATTAATTAACAGAACTGAGATCAGCAAACTCTACATTTAATCAAACAATAATACTACAATATTACAAAAATGTTATGTTTACATGTTTTTTCATATCTTATCTAAGGAAGTGTCAATATTTAAAAACGTCTGTGTAAAAAGTCTTTATTTTTTGTACATAAGATTCGGTTCATTTCTGTGCTGATGAGGACACATACAGTTTGACAAACCAGTGCATAACAGTGAAGACTTCACAGCAGTGTAGAAGGCTGGGTGGAGCTCACAACTCTCACGTTGTGCCTTACTCTCTTTCAGATGTTAATAGAGAATAAAATCAGAAAAAAAAAGTTCCCAGACCATCGAAAGTAGACAAAGAGAGACCAAGAACTCCACCGTCGTGCGTAAGCCTGATGTAGTCATACAATCTTAAAATGACTAACTCATTCTGTACATACAATTTATTATATGTGCTTCATTTCAACAGTGGAGAGTGAGCTCTGAGGAGTATTTAAATATTTAAAACTCTTCTTCTTGCCATATTTCCTCACCTTTATTGTAAGATAAGGGAAAAAAGAAAGAGGCGCAAACTCCTACTAAACAACCTAATCTCTTTTAACAATAGTGTGTAGCTGTGCAACTTCTGAAATCAAAAACAAAACTGAATAACATTTTAAGGTACTGTGTACCGCATATGTTGTGACAATAAACCTGCAGAGAAAACTGCTGGTGAATGGTGACACATACATGTACGTATATTTCCACAATGGAGGAATATTACCCTCTATATTGCAGTTTAAATGGCTGAAGTCATTGTGTTTTATGTCATGTTAAAGCCTCTGAACTAGAAACATAAACTTAAAACCAAAGTAGTGGATACAAACCCTTATCTTCATGTATATTTTCAGTACAGAATAATTGTACTTTCATTTTCATCAAAATATAGCAATATTTACAGATTTGTATCAGCTTTGAAATTATGGGAGAGACACCACATAATTGTCCTATATATCAAATGTTGATGTCATCATTCATAATACTTGTAGCACCTGAGCAAAACCACTTCTTCTGACCACTGATCACGCACAAAAGAGTTAAGATTTGTGGATAACATCTCTTAAATTACACAAATTAAAACAAACACAAATATGTACATTTTAAGCTTTACATTTGTAAGCACTTACCTATATTTACAGTACGATCAAAGATTTGGATAGTTGAAGGTGCAACTTTCTATATCTCTTAGTAACAAAGGTGAAACTAATTACAAGCATTTAACATCAGAGCTGGAACAAGATTTTTTCTTTTAAATTGGTTAATATATGAAAAAAATAAAGCATACAGGCTGTGCATTTGTTTAGTTAAAAGCTTGTGTTCAGGTTGGTGTTTTTTTTTTTTTAAAGACGCTGAAATTAAGGGTGTACAATGTGCCATGTTATAAATCTCAACAAAAATGCCAAACCAAAACAAAATGCTATAAAATGCTAAAAGCTACAGTGTTTTATAAAACTAATCAAGCACATATGCTCCAACAGAAGAGGTGAAGCTTTCAGACAGACTGCTACAACACAAAGTTCACATATCGTCTCAGAAGTCTTTGGACCTTGTTGCTGTAATGACTGTATATGAGGAGGCTTAGGCGACTTTGGATCTTCATACCAAAAACCCTGAGTACTTTATTCCTTTAAAGCTGGAAAACAGCTATTGTAGAATTATGAAGATTTGGTAAAACTACTACATGTAATACAGATGCTATTCTGCCAAGATGCGCCTGGTAAGTGATCTCTTCCTCCTCCTCCTCCTCCTCCTCACTGGTTCCTCTTCTTGAACTGTTTGATCTTGCGATGTGACATTGATGCCTGCCAGAAAGAAGCTGAGCAACAACAAATAATATTCGCAAACACACGTAGCATTTTTGTTTTGCATGGAGACTGAGGTGGCGGGAGGTTAATGCATACAGTGAGACCCAAAGATGTTGCACAGGGAAAAGAAAGTGCACTTTCTGTATGTGAAACCATCTGAACAGCTCCAGTTTTGAAACATGCTACTCAAAGCATCAAAGCACAAGGGGTCAGTCGGCTAATAATGCAAACATTATTTGACTTTAAGTGCGCAGGACAGGGATTGGTAATTGTGTTCTGCAGGTAGTCCTTGTGTCGTAGCAATGAGGTGTCTGTGGGTCTTATGGGTAGGGTCTGACTGTTTAAAAGTCTGCCTGTCACTTTGTGCAACCTTACGGCTCTGGAAGCAGTTGGTCACAGAGCTGCTAGCTGCTGGCTCTCTGGATACCTCAGTCCATTATTTGTTCTTTTGTGTAGTCCCTGGATTTTCTCTTGAAGAAGCCCATCTGGAAGAGCAGAAAACACATTTATAAAATACCTAACAAATGTTTCTCTGTACTGATTTGAATATTCACTGTGTATTTAAGGATTAGTTAGGCACTTTGGAGAACATTTTCACCAAGAACTGGATGTTACTTTCATTTCTGTAATTGTAAAGGGATTGGTAATTCTGTTAGTTAATCTAACAGGAAGATGTTTTAGTTTAGCATTAAGACTGGAAACAGGGTAAAAGCTAGTCTGGGTCTGAAAAATGCACCTAACTTTTAATGTGTAAATTATAGAGACATTCCTATGATCTGTTGGTGTAATTATCACAATATAATCACCTATATATGATAAAATACATCAGAAAAATCCTGATAGTGCAAACAAACACATAAACTCAGCTCAGAGATTCTGTCTGTTAAAAGATCAATGACAAAAGAGTGAGAATTTGTCATGTAAATACTGAAACCTAATAAATTATTTGCTGATTACAGATTTTTTTATATAGCTATTTTGTAAAGAAATTGTAGAAATGCTTCATTATCACTTAATCTCAGACAGAACCAGGTCAGCCATGCACTCACGGTCTCTTTTACTAATAAAATCCAATTTAACCGTGATCAAAGTTTTAAAAAAAGGTGGCAAAAAGTAGAAAATTACATCATTAAATGCTAGAACACACAAACAATTTGATTTATGTCTGTGAACTATTGCCTATTAAGTGAATTCTAAGAAGGTTCCCACCACACCTAGCTCACATACCTGCAATCACATGATCAGCACCCAGCCAATCAGACATATGCTGGTCATGATTTCAACTCTCTACTCATTTTGCCTTTATTTAATAATTGCAGGGTAGTAAGTATTGACTCAGGAAACGTTACCTTCCATAGGGCGAAGATGACAAGAGCTAAAATCAGTAGTCCTATCAGGATGCTGATTATGATGACCCAAATAGGGATTCCTCCTAAGGCCTCCTTTGAAACCTTGATATTTACCTGAGTTGAACACACAGTCATATTGTAAATGTACAGACACAAACGCATTTAACAACGATACCAAAACCATTCAATACCAAAACATTAAGACTTACACTTGTGTTCTTGGCATTGTCATTCAGTTCGAACAGGTTTGTGTTTCTGATGCCCAGGATACCATTCACCAACATGTGCAAAGTGGAAAATTCACCCTGTAAAACGAATCTCCTTTAAACATTTGTTTTCCCTGTTCAATCCATCAGTCAGCCAGCTGTCAGTCATGCATCATTCATCTATAACTTATTCCTGCTCATGACAAACCAAAAGATAGAGGGACACAAGAATCAGCAATCACTTAGACCTACCTTAATGAATGTAGGTTTCCACACTCTGAATGACACGTTGACCTGACTTTCCTTAGCCTCGGGGAGGATGCAGGTAAATGATGCACATGGAAGCCTTTCACAACTCTGCAGAATGAGTAATGCAGCACATAGTAAGAGAGGAGCACACTCAGAGAGGTGGCCTTTAAAAGCAGTGCTCATTGTGAAAATCTGTCTAGAATACTCATACTAATTTGTGTTTTTTGACTTTGAATCGCATCAATTTACAATGAGGAAAATAGACACGCAAATACAGAAACCTCATTGTTTGCAGCTAAGCAGAATTTGTTAAATATGTAACATTAAGAGTGAAATATTGCTTTAAAACTGGAACTCATCCGTTAGCTCAGCTTGTTGCTTATTATCACAGCACTATCAAATCACGAGTGGGTAATATGAACATACACTGTATAATAAGTACTAAAAATAAACATTTACATGTAGTTTTAATTGATATTTGAAAAGACAACAAATTGTGAAATGCTTATTATGGCAATATTATGGCCTTGCAATAAGTCCAGCTCACTGGACAAATCAAATGTGATAAATCTGACATTAAGTGTCAGGCAGAAACCTGAAAACCTCAGTTTTAATGCAGTGCTAAACCTCCTTTATTAAACAGAATTTCCTTGAAAATGAGTTACTCAAATGATTTCATTGGTAATCTGGTTAAATAAAGCACTGTTCAGGTCAGAAAATAAACCAACATTACTTACCAATAGAAAGTCACTGAGTGTTTCTTTCACTGGATTGGGCTTCACAGTGTCCGGGTTAATATTTTCAGGGTTGAGCAAATCCTTTGTGTTACATTTCACCTGCAGAAAAGGGGACAGGCAGATATGAACGTGTGTCTGTCTGTTTAGATCAGGGGTGTCCAAACTTTGTTTAACGAGAGCCAGATTAGATAGTGTGAAGAGTCCCGGGGGCCGATGGTTATGGAGCGTGGCGGGTGTCACATTACATTTATTAAATAAATCACAAAATATATATTTAAAATTGTCATTTCTTTTAAATAAAATTGGAAATAAATTTATTAAATAAATAATAAATCGCATAAATGGCATTCACAGGAGTGAACAAATGAAACATTTGTCTGCCCTTTTCTCTATGTTGGTGTACAGTTGTTAAATGCATGTACCTATCTGCCAAAGGCAGGATGCAAACCCAGAACTCCAGTGTGAGAGCATAACTCCCTACCAGTTGAGCTAATGGAGACAACAGGCAAATCTCCTCGTATAGCGGTTTCTACGATCTGTGCACGTGATTGTGGGCTGCGGACTGCTCTGCTCTGGTCTGGGATGCCAGGGCCGATTTCTTTTATTCCAGTCCGTCCCGGGCCATAAATAATACATTTTAAAACCGGAGCTGCGGGCCGTATTAAAATCTGGTCGTGGGCCATTTGGACACGCCTGGTTTAGATAAACTTAAAAGTCTACATGTGAATGTATACGCACCTGTGGACTGGTGGTGACATGTGTCAGGTACAGTAAATTGTTCTTCCGAGGAGACAGGTGTGGATAAACCACTGTTAGGTCAAGGGGTGGTGTCACCGTTTCACTTAACCTCTCCACCTGAAGAGGGGGAAAACAGATTTACCAAAACATTATCAAAATAACCATTTGTTTGCAGCTGTATACTTTCTGCCTATATTAACAAATCATCAGATATGATCTCTACCGTGTAGATAATGTTGACCTCCTCTCCGATCACGCTGGTGTCATTGATTACACTGGAATACTGTTCACCCTCTTTCACTGCAATGTGTAATTCTTTAGGTTTCCTACAAGGGAAAACAATCATATTAGTCTTTTCCAATTTCAGTCAGAGCTTCTGAGAGAGAGGTTCATATGTCATTTATCAAAACCAAAACTCTTGTTACAACACTCTCAGCAATAAAACACTCTTACTAAAGGGGAGTGCTGCCAATTTATGTAATGTCAGCTTAACATTACATTAGCTGCGATCTGCTGCAAAGTGTATCTGCTGTTGGCAAGTTGCATTGTTGGTAATGCATGGAATAAGAAAAAGTCATATCTCTGGTTCTTCTGGATAGATTTAGACCCTTTTAAACTGGCTACCATCATAAGACCAAGGAGGGCAATGCTAAATCAGTGAAGACGTTCTTACTGTTTTTTACTTTCTGTGAAGAAGATGTGAACAAAAACAGACATGTTTTACATACATGTCAGTTTTTCTTATAAAAGGCAAACAGTTGCATATTTACACATCTAGCTGTTATAGAACAACATTATCAGCCATTTGGAATTGTATTTCTGTTCAACTTTCACTTAACCTTTCAGTTTTGTCTTGTACAGACATTCCCAGAAGATTAACGATGAGAATTTTGGTCACTTAATTCTCTACCACCACCATAACAGTTTTAGTGAAATGCCTCAAAACCACAGGTTAGATTGCAATGTAATTTGTAATTTGTTACACACATTCGCTGTGCACAGAGGATGAATCCTAATAACATCTGTAATCCCTTGTGATGTAGCCCTGTCATTAGATCAAAAATGGAGTCTGTCCAATATTTAAATTTATGTTCATATTTGCTAAACATCAGCAAGACATTGACCATGGTTGGTTTCTTGCAGTGAATATTTAGACTTGTCAAACACAGGTGTGACAAGTAACATTTAACTAACTGGAGCCATCATTAACATTATTAAACCCACCTATGCTGTGACAAATCTACCATCAAGTGACTGTAGAGACCAAGAGTGTATCCACTGTTACAATGCTGTGTGGTAGGAGAGCAGTATCTATGATAGCTGAGGGATGAATCAACAACTGAACCGACTTCCACAGCTACTCACACTAAGAACGTAAGCCCAACTTCATACTTCACAGGAATGGAGATTTGCACTGTGTTGTCATGAAGGGTAGAGTCCAGCTCTTCACTGTCACTGTGGAGAAATTTAAAACTAACTTACTACTGTACTTCCCCAACACATGATGAGTAATATAAACAACACAACACTGCTATTCCACTAATTAAACACAAAACCAAAAATTACTTATTTTATGTGAGACAGCTTCAAACAGAAATAAAACATACTTTACTGACTCTCACCTCATAGCTGTCACATTGATCTGAATCACATCCTGAATATGTTCAGGATTCGCCTCAAATCTTACTTTGAATGTTTCCTGTGGATGTTAGACCACATACATGTTTTACTACTTAGCAGTAAAAACAGAAAATAACTAATATGTTGGGCAGGTAGTGTGTATTCTGCACTGTGCACAGGGTACATGCATGTATGCTGACTAACCTCTGCATTGCTTCCAAGGAATGGGTATCCAACAGCACACTCCACTTTTGTGTGATTGAGAGTACAACTCTTCTCCGGCTGGAGAATGCAAAACAAAACATACGTTATCACACACATCACAGCTCAAAAACACCAGAATGATGCAGAGAAGTACAAGTGATCTAACCTCTACTTTAACATAGTTGATGTTCGGTGTGAAGCTGAGGGTGACTTTGGTGTTGTATGCGTTGTCTTTACTGTTTCTAACTGTGATGCTCACATCAATCTTGTCCGTGTTTGGTTTGATAACCATAGCCCTGGATGAAAACAATCGGCATGCTTAGCTGTGATACTCATTTTTCCTCACAAGGGTGCAGTAATGCACTGGAAGGATTTGAAACTGGCAACACTGCTGAGTTACACAATACAGTATATCAAAATATGATATATCATATTTGTACATAAAAGACTGTAACACCCAGTTGTTTTACCTTATTAGCTTCAGCAGAACTATAAAATTATATTTTGCGCAGAAAGAGGACTGCTCCCCTCCCATCTGCTACACTGTTATTGTTCATTTTCAGATAAGATTCACAATAACAGCAGCCAAAAACTGTTTTAAGGCACTTACAGACATGCTAGTATTGCTTTAATATACAGAATTCCACTTACCTATTTTCACTACACTGTACTGTGAGAGAGAGGTCAGCAATGCACTTTTCATCACCCCCACAGTCCACTAAGGGAATCTACAAGATAAAGATGCACATGTTCAGCAAATAAAGAAAAAATGTGTGACGCATATTGTTACTTCATTATATATTTGAACTTCATATGTAGAATGATGTACTTGACACTTAAAGGCTGTTTTAACATTCATGTGCTTAAAGTGGAACATTTTATCTCTACTCAGCTTAAATTTGTACAAGTTGTTAGTGTGACATCAAACTAGTGTGAAACACAATCATGGTCCAGTCTGCAACTGTTAATGTACTTATACAGACACAGACTGTCAATGGACTTTCCGAAGTAGTAAGGACATGTTGTGTCTAATAGTTAAACTTTTAATTTAAATTTTGTGGTAGTGAGATACAAATTCTTACTAAAAGCAGAGAATCTCTTTAAGTCTTAAGACAGGTCAGAAGGTGATGCTTAAAATGCTCAAATAGCAATAACATTAGCCATTAGAAACTGCTCTACAGAATCAAATGCAGTCTGTGCATTTGTTTGTTTCCCTGACTAAAAGGGTGCATTCAATGACCTTAATTTCCTTTGCCTTTTCCCCCCAGAGTGTTTGAGGGTCATAGTTGTATTTATTTTCATTTTCAAAACTCTCCCACTGGACTGTTAAGAGCAACTGTGTCTGAACTCCCGAGAAAAGACAAGAGACTAAAAAGTTTTGTGCAGCACAATGTCAAAAGAAAAACAGCAGCTTCCGTTTGATGACTTCCCCTTTCTGTGTGTGTTACTCTGCTTCCTTTCAGTAACAATAACAGGAGAGGTCCTTATTAAGCTTCCTTGCAGCGTGCATTGCTGCTATGGCAGTTCTGACAGTGAGGGAGCGAGGATGCGTCATGGCTTATAAACACATCGAATATGGTAATATGTTTGGATGAGAAAGGAGGTGGTGTTGCTACCACAGTGTATTTCACACACCCATGCTTTACTGGTAATGTGTTGAAGCTGAATTCTCATGTGATATCTTCCCTTTTTATCTGGACACATTACATTCTGGACACGTCACTACAACAATTATCTGGAAACCCTCTTGTTAGGACAAATATGTACGTGGGAGTGTGGGACGACTACGTTGTTGGTGTTGAAACACCAATGGAGGCTTCAGGCAAAACTGAAGGACAGCAGTCAGCTGTTGCAGATACTAATGTAGTGTAACTGCAGCAAGTTTGGGGCCAGAGAAAAACAACCCACTTCTCAGTCTTGGATTATAAAGACAGACAGATGGAGGATGTTAAAGATGAGGTTTCAATCCTTCCTGCCTGTGACTCTAAATTCTCTGCTTGCTGTTATTTGGCAATTAATAGTCAAAGCAGTGAGAGAGACTCTTGTAAGCGATATTAAGTTTGTTTTACTGTCTTATTGATGGATCTCGGAAGGCTTTCATCCAGGACGGGGCCTTGATCTTTAGCTAGTCCAAACTCCAAAGACACCATGAGAGCATCTCGGAAGTCCAGCCGGGCCTGTTGAGGAGAAGAGACAGGTTGAGCACAACAAGAACAGCGGAAAATTAAAGACGATGGAGGAAGAAGAACTTGACAAATGAAGGATCCTACACATCCATGACAGATTAGACCTCTACACAGGGCTATGAGGATAAGTTCAGACAATTCACACACTCTTGCACTTTATTTTGTTAAAGTCATAACATCTGGACAACTGCTACTGCTAATTTCAACTATTAAATGATGCATCTACAAGACTACCAATGGTGAATCCATCTTGGAATACTGGGTGAAGACTCCCAAGTCGGAATAACAGGAGGTATTCTCGTTCCTCACATTACGATGACATTACATGAATGCAGCGTTACACTTGCAGTTTAAAACGTCTCTGTCCAACTTCCACTTAAAAATCTAAGCATCTACAGCCATACTAGCAGGTCTGTGAGACCATACTCAATCACAGCAGGGTTCTGAATCAGACGCTAAAGGTAACCTGATGATGTTTGTCGTTTAGTGTGTTAACATGCTAACATTTGCTAACATAACATAAAGTTAAAAGGCTGACGGGAATGTCATTAGTTTTGCAAATACTATATTTGGCATCATTAATCAAAATATTTCAGCCTAATAGTCGTGTAACATGAAAAGTCACAGGGTCACAATATTTTTAAGGATTAATCCTCAGGGCAATCCACAATTATCCTGAGTCAGGGACATTACTGACTTGAAGTACAGATTGTAGCTGTTGCTTAAAACAGTGACCATCTTGTATGTAAACTGCTTAAAGATCCCTGGATTATAGCCTGTAGGCAGCTATGTTGGCTTTAGATGTTTTTCGCAACACAAAAAAGTTATTTGTATACTGAACATTCTCTGTTTACGCAGATTGGATACAGTGAATCAGTGATTTTGTTCCAACTGAAGACTTGTTCAACACTGAAGTGGGCCAAGCAATGGAAGTTTTAAAAGTAGCAGTTAAAATTTTATAACTATTTATTTTTAACCTGTGGTTTCACTTACTGGTTTGGAGCTGGTTACGGTGTGAAAACAACTGTACAAACCTGAGCTATTGCATTAGCACACACTGCTGCTTATTATTAGAGCCTTTTTGACACGTGGATTAATATATAATACATCTACTTTTGTTTGTTCCTGTCTGATCTGTTCAGGTTTGGCTCAGCTCCATCTTGGATCCAGGTGAGATAGTTGTGATCCTTTTTGTGTCTGGTACAAATTTTCCCCTTGGAGACCTCTGCCCTGGACAATGTGGGAAGCTTCTGCACAAACTGCCGCACTAGAACAGAGCAGGTATTCATGCTCAGCACACACAGCAACAACAGCTGTTTCCACTGATTAGTTCCTCTTTGTCCTGCCTAGGGGCAGCCAATAAGAGTAATCCAGTGCTACAGCGAACGGCTGGAACGGGAAATTTCACACAAGTGATTCGAAATGTCGCTGGAGACCACTGAGATTTGCAATAGGTGGTGTAGGTAGTTGTAATGTTCAAAGGTTTCAGCAGTGATGAGCAGTCTGTGATGTGTTTGTTGGACTACTTGTAGAAATGTTCCTATCCAGGAATGTCACTTTGTCACAGTCTCAAAACACCTCATTCACTTTCTGCTTGGTCTCATTCACTCTTCATCTCTTCATCTTTCCAAGTGCCCATAATTTATCTCACACAGCAGCATGGTGTATGTTTTGATTAGGACAGGTCTGTTACATGTTCCTCTGTTGCATAATACTAAGTTTAGGGTTTGGTTTATTTTAGATAAGAAATCATAACTGATACAACTGGTAAAACAAAAAGATCAGAGTACTTGCCGACATCATGAAGGTCTCTCTCAAACATTTTGTCTCTGTGTCTTTGATGGTGAAGTTTCTGGTAATCTTACGATCATTTTTATCGTCTGGGTCAATAAATGAAGCTCTGGCTTTTGCACGTAGTGCATCCAGAGTCAGACTGTAGCGGATAACTGCAGGACACAACAGATAAAGCTGCACTGTTAGGAAAAAAAAATTTTTTGACAGTGAGGAGGAATCATCAGCATCAATAAAGGATGTTGCATGCATCACCTGCAGCAGAGCTCAAGTCCTTATTGTCAGATTTGATACTGTAGACAAAACACAGCTCGGTTGTCACACACACAGATTTGCGTCCACCATGTTCACACTGGTACTGAGAGTGCTGAAGGTTTATTTTAGCAGGGTTAAAGGTCATGTTGGCATGAAGTTCTGCAACATCTCTGGACCTGCGAAAATTAAATAAACATGCCAACTTACACAAAGACATAAGATCAGCACACACACAGTACAGTACACATAATACAAGAGTACATTTACTGCAGTTCTGCACATTAGTACAGTTCCACTCAATTTCTGTTAAAAAAGTAAAGAAAATACAATAGGAATTTGTGTAGCAGAACAAGTTGCTCTGTTCTGTTAATCATCCCACAGTCCGTCAGATTTATTTCTGATCTTTGGGAATAAACTATTCCATTGGGCTGAACTGCCAAAATGCGTGCTGAGTGATAAATGTGCTACAACAGTAACATGTTATTTACACATAAATACATTATGTCATACATGTCTGTCAGGACCATTTATCTGCATAAGGACTATTTCTATTTTTTATGTAGTATGTGTGTGTTTACAATTGAGCACATGCATCTACTTCAAATGAAAGAACCAGAAACGGATGCATCTTGAACACAAAACTTGGGCTGAACTCTCTCCACTCAAACACAGCTAGCAGTTCAGGAAGAACAGCCCCCTATTGCCAAATCCTATTTAAACTCTAAGTCACTTGGGACATGGAGTTTTCACACAGCTTAGTTGAGCCTTTGCCAGTTGAAACTGTGGGAGAAGGTCTGACTGGGAAGTTAAATCATGGTGTGGGCTGGTGTTTCAAAACTTTGAGTGTCAAAGTCCGTAGGCTGGTCTCCAACAGTGAAGTGAAGTATGTAACTGGGGGTTTGCACAGATAACTCGTTAGGAAGTTGTTGGTCTCAATCCTACCAGCCCAGTGGGACATGCACAGCTGTCTAAACCCGAATAAGACAATGCAAAGCGGACATGCAGGATAATTTCTTTGGAATACGAGCTGCTGCTGGTCATAATTCAAGTTGAACGTCTAGATTTAAGAGTGGATATTTATATCTGAGGATCGGCCGTGTCTCACCAGAATAGTGAAGCTCCTCCCAGACCTCCTATGGTAACATCAGTGATCCCATCTCCGTTTAGATCCATAATTCCATGTATGGACTGACCGAAGAATTTCACCTTTTCACCATCCCCACCTGCAGGTATACGCTAAAGAGACACCACAAAATCCAACAATGGCACATTAGTCTAAATAAACAATTACAGATCTTTTAATTACATCACTAAGTTGTACTCAAGTCTGAACTTATACCTGTACAAATTTCTCTTTCAGTGACATCTTATCTCCATGATAGATGTAGACGGCTCCTCTGTGGTCATTCTCAAAAGGTGCACCAATTGCCACATCATTAAACCCATCAAGGTTGAGATCTGACACAGCTGCAATGGCCGTTCCAAACCGGGCACCACATGGCTCATTTTTATTAGTGCAGCTGTGTGAGCGGGCAGTACAACAGGACTGATTGACAGGCTTTAAGGTGAACACATGCTCAAACTGGTTGTTCTAATAACACAAAGAAAAAACACAAGGATACGATGAGAGACAATCAGCAGCTGCATCACACAACCTTCCTGGTGTGACTTTCTGTAAAAATCTGACAAAACCTAATTTATTGGTCTTCTGTACCGGATTGAGTTTATAAACGTAGACTTGTCCCTGCTCGTTTCTTTCTGAGCCCATGTACATTGGTGCTCCAACCAAAAGGAGATCTGTGTAGGAATCATCATCCACGTCCACAGTCTGCAGGACGCTGCCGAAGTAGGAACCAATCTGCACAGAGGAGTCAGAGATTATATGTCAGTGCTGACCCTTTAATCACTGAACTCTATTTATTTCCAAAGTCATCTAGACACTCCTGAATAATTATACTAAAGATTCATGGGAGCTGTAGTTATACTGATCCTACAGTACGTATTTAAACTGTGTGTAAATGTGTGTATTTACATTGCATCATATTACAGACTTGAAAATATATACAGTGTTTAGTTCACACATAATGGCTGCTGGAGTTGGTCAAACTTTTTTTAAATAAATATATTTTACTTATAATGTGTAAAATACTGTACTGTAATTAACAAATTAACATTTTTGTTGTTTTCTACATTGTTATTGTTTTTTGTCACAACTGAAAAGGCTCACCTGTTCTCCTTTCAAGATCTGTGAGACCACAATGCTGTCATTTTCATTCAGATTATAGATAACAACTCGGCCTGTGTGGTTATACCGTGGTGCACCAGTGATGTACAGCACTCCATTACGGGTCGATGCTGACTGAACATCGTAGCCTGCAGAGAATGCACACACAAGCAGAAGCTATATTCAATTCAATGCAAACATAAACAGGCATCATCTTGCATCTAATGATGTACTACTCTGCTCCTCTTAGTGGAATAGTTTTAAGGGCTCGGTTTCTTTAGCCTGCTGTTTACATCTCAAGGTGTGGAGAAAACTATAAAGCACTACTGGAAGCTGACAAGAACACACACAAACCTTCATGCATGCACACTCATGCACAAGCACACAAAGACCATGTATTCAAAGTCTGCAGTCAGAACATTAGAATGCACACACAAGCACAAGCTTTAGGCATGTGCCGACAGCTGAGTTTACAGTGCGCAAGCCTGGACCTACCAGTGCCCTTTCTAATGACATGTTGATTAAATAACTCAGTATTAAGATGCTGTGGTTGTTCTATGAGCCATAAAAGGCAGCAGCCAGGAATCAGTCGTTTTATGTGACACAGAGAAAGAGGTATCTGCTGTCAAAGTTAGACAAATTACATATCTTACTTCTCCACCCAAGAGAGACTATATTTATTCTCCAGCTGTGAAGTTTCACTTAATCTTTTGAAATATCTAGCTAAGAGGTCTCTGTTTAAAACAAAAACACTCAGCTCAGTTGTTCAGACAAGTGGAAAACTGCTCAGCAGTGTCTATTCTCCCTGTTTTATTCAGTTTATTAACACATGTAAGTTATTTGTGATTTTTCTTATAGCCACTGAATCGTTGCTTTATATATATATAGATATAGATATAGATATACAGTATATATATATGATATGATATAAAAGAAGAGTTTAACCTCCTTGGCCTGTCATCGAATGATTTACACACTGTAATAGAGTTGTTACGTGGGAGGCTATTTTGGGTGCTCCTAGTTCTGAAAGTAACAGTCTCATTCATTTTTTCCATAGCCAGTGTTACATAACTCACACTAAGAGGACTTCTATGGTATGAACATCTCCTGGGTAAATCATGAGTATTAAATACTTACAACTATGTAAAAAAAAACATCTGGTTCTTTGACAGAAAGTCTATGTACATAAAATGTTTCGTATAAAGTTAACTACAAAGGTGCAATTTGGCAAGAGACATCCATTCATAGAGCGAAAGATTTTGTTAACTGCACTGCCAGCAGTTGGCATAAGCTGAAACTTACAACGTCTCGTATTGAAGTATTTAAAACTGTTGAAACACAGACAAAACACAATTTCACAGAATCGAAGCTGAAACAATTAAATTGGTGGTCAGGGCATAAAGCTAAAGGTCTGTTACATTATCCAGGAGAATCCTGACTTTCTAAAGAGAGCAGAGCTTCAATGCAAGCAGGCTGGAGAAGATAAAAGAGTAGAGAACAGTGGTAAAGGACCATAAAGAGAGGGTCAGATTTTGATCTGCTTTACCCTGGACAGGTCTAAATAGCAACATTAAAAAATAAAAGCCTCTGAAGGTATTGGCAAGAGCAGGGAGTGAGGATGTTTACAGTCCTTTATTTAGTCAGGCACATAATATGGGACCAGTGTGTTTATCAGCGCAAAAATAGTATAACTGAGTACTGCAAAAACTATTAAATAATTATCACAATGTACACTAGTATTGTAGACCCCACATGAGTGAAGTGACCCCATCATCTTAAAGGTATTACAAGTCAACTCACCCAGATACCCAGCTAATCCTTCATACCCTGCCTCAATCTTTGGGTTGAAGAATTCATTCTTCTTAGGAATGACTGTCCTGTCATCTTTATGCATGACCACCGTCCCGTTCCAGTCGTATGCTCCCACTGCTCCCAGTAACACACCTTCCTGCAGTAGACAATAGAAGTGAAATCAGGAGCAGTAGAACATGAGGTTAGAAGCAATGGTGTACAAAACAATCTGCCATCTTACTGTAGTCAAAAAAATAGGTCAAGAGCAAATCCTTGGACCATTTACTTCAGTAAAAGTAATAATACTAGAATTTAAAATAATTTGCTAGTAAGCAACATGTTAGCAGTGTTAAATGTCACTGATATGGAGATCATTTTAAGTACTTGATATGCTGATGGATAGATCGATCTATAAAAATAAATTTATTTTATTTTTTAAACTTAACATTTTTGTATCTACAAAGATAAATATAAATTATGACTTACTAAAGCTGTTAAATAAGTGCAGTAGAGTAAAAACTCTCTGAAATGTAGCAGAGATATAAACTGGCATAAAATTGAAATAGTAAGTATAAGAAAGGTGGAACAACCAAAATAATAGTAAGAAATTAGGTTGATGAATTAAGGAGAAATAACAAACACCAATGTTCTAAAATATGATTATTTTATGTGTTCCTTTTTTTATATTAATTTAATTTAGTAATTTTGAACACATCCCCTTGGTCATTGGGAATAAACATTTTCATGATTTTCTGATACTTTATTTACAAAAGGATTTAACTAATTAAGTACAAAAATGACTGACGGATCAATCAATTTGGTGAACGAGTACAACCTTAAAAATATGGAGAAAAAAATGACATCAGAACATACGAAGAGAGAATGAATAATTTTTTGACTGTAGGAAACTGAGTTATCTAACAGGAAGAAGAGGGGTCACACGGGACATCACATGAACCATTACTCACAGTAAAATGCGTCTTTTCTACTAATGGCCGTTAAAACAAGGCCTCACACATGTTTAGCGCTCGGTGGTGCAACTCAGTTTGGTTGTGTCTGGTTTTGTTAAGGTGAATGAGCCACTGCAGGCTCAGACACAGTGTATACGTTGACTGAGGAGGTGACAAACATGAGTCAGGAACAGGAAGACAAGCAGAAGAAGGGAGCTTTGTTTTTAAATACACAAAGTAAATACCTAATTAATGAGTCCAAGAATGATGTGTAGAGGCTAAAGTAAGCAGGTAGATTTCTGCTGTAGTTCAGTCTCTCTCACTGCCTCTAGTGCCGTACATGTGTTTGTCTCTCAATCTCTTTCTTTCTTAATTTGTGTTTCTGACATACTCTTATGCAGTCAGACATAACAGAGTCTGCAGCAGTGTGAGCAGAGAGGACAGAGAGACACCGAGAGAGTCTGTGTCTGGAAACTTCTACTGACCGAGGTGAATCACCAAAGGGCTGAAGATGGACCAGAGATTACACTGTGACAGTGTCTGGGTGAGTTCATTAGTTCAGAAAACATCCATGCCAATGCACGCAAGCTCGTAAAATAAACAGCTCCTTTCAAACCAAACGCCTACAGACATGTAAACTTTGCTATGATCTACAGGTTTGTTACACTCATCTGTCATTTGGTCTGGTTCTGTAAATTTACAGTTAATTTACAGTTGACTCTGCAAATAT
Source organism: Sandelia bainsii (assembly GCA_032362345.1). NCBI lineage: Eukaryota > Metazoa > Chordata > Actinopteri > Anabantiformes > Anabantidae > Sandelia > Sandelia bainsii. Next base: position 6,788,115 of record JAUMHL010000004.1, read on the forward strand.
GGCAATTGTGTATTAAATTAACACAAATAGTTGATTTTAGACTTACTTTATAAGTATGTGCACTAAATCCAGTTTGGGACATCTCCATCTCAAAGGAGGAGGTGAAATTGCCGGTTGTAGCTGAGGAAATACATACATATAAATAAAACCATACATAATGAATTTCTGGTAGTATCTCAGTGTCAGACTGTAACACAAATAGAGTTGTCTTTAAAGAAATAGTTTGACAATTTGGAAGATACACTGCAAAGACAGACTCATGTCTGTTTAGAAAATATGAAGCCTGCTAGCTTAGCTTAGCATAAAGACTGAAAACAGAGGGAAACAGCTAGCATGGCTCTGTCCAGGGGAACACAATCATCTATCAGCACCTTTAAAGCTCAGTAATTAATAGCTCAATACGATTTGATTAATCTATACAAAACAGAAGTCTAAAAATGTCACACGTCAAAACAATTTTATGGAGAGCCACTCATGAGCCATGTTTCCAGATACCCAAACACCCACACATGGTTGGTGAAGTGTTTTCATTACTTACCTTCCAAGGCAAATATCCTTCTTCCAAGAGCATCTACAATGGTCAACAACGCCACCTCATCAGACACATTGAAGAAGTGGTCTCGTAGCGGCAGGCTGGAGATGGACTCAATCTCCTTGATAAATTTCTGCACTTCTTCTGCACTTTTGTTCTGACGATTGTAGTCTCCCAAAACCTGGAAACAACAATAAATCTTTTACGTAAATCTTAACAACATCAGAGCTTAACAAGTACGACTGACTGATTTAATTGATTTACATTACCTAACAATTATAATTATGATAAAAAGAAGTGTTAATGAAACTGTGCTGTGTTCAGTCTTTTCCTTAATATCATGTTAATGATTTGAACTGTTTTTAAGAAATTTTAACTTAACTTTATTGGCTGCTTGACTTTTATGATTTGATATTTTTATTAACTACAGTCAGTAAAATGACTTTATGACAATGATTTGTCTAATTTGTTTACTTTGGCTGCCATATTTATGAATAACGGAGAGTAAAGTAAAAAACAACACAGAGGTAGTTTATACCCACAGCAATGCCAAACCTCTCGATGCTATCATTTGTACAATCTCCGATGACCTTGTCCAGATTATAGAAGTCATGTGACTCTCCATCAGTCACAATCACCATGACTTTCTTCGCCTCTGGTCGTGCACCACGTTCTGGCATGAAGGCCTCTTTCCTGATTGGTAGAAATTAGAAAAATTCATTCAAAAGAAAAACTTCTGTATCACATGCTACTAGTGTATGGGGTGGCCAAAATAATAGAAACACCCATTAGTATTCCAACACAGTTGAACAAACAGCACAACAAACTAAATCTTACAAACTGATTATACACTTTTATCGAGATATGCATCATGCCCGGCATCTGTATCTGTATTACACATGATTACTTGCAAGAGCTGTGAACAGACTTTGATGTATATGATGTTTACTACAACATTTGCAGGAATTTGGAAAACATTTACTATGTCTGAACAGGTACATGATGAAATGCATTTGACCAACATGATGAGGTAAAAGTTTAAGGAAACTCTTTAATTTTATTGCCTACTTAAAATTACACTTCCCTAATGAAATGCCTATTAAATCTCGGCATACCATAATGACTTAATAGAAAATTATCCCACTGTTGCTAAGCTGGCCCAAATGAAGAGGAAAGACTAATGCAGGGTACCTGGCAGTATCAATGCCCAGGAAAGTCATGGTTTTGAAGCCAGTCTGCTGAGGAAGCTCATCAACAAATTTCAGCAGATCCTGAGTGTTGTCAAACTGGCTCAGGTTGACACGATGTGTTACAGTTTCACCATAGGACACTATTCCCACCTGGAAAGCACACACAAACATGCACACGTCTGTCTTGTAAATGTTACGCTACATTAAAAGTATTTTTTCCTCCTATGTTCTTCTCTTCTCTGCTGTCCCTCCCAGACAGTCTGCAGAGGATGTGGTTGGGTCTGGTGGGGTTGATATGACAAAATGTTCTTTATACAGCAGGCAGAGGACTTCAGCAGCCATGGAAGATGTGACTTACACCCACTGGGCTCCACAGTGAGAAGACTTTCCAGTGTTTCTCTCTGGAAAACTCCACCAGCTCCAAGCCATTTGTGAAGAGATCCAAGACAAGTAGACAGAAATAAACTCAAGGTACAAGGACATTGCACAGTTTTTCTTACTGCTGGCACCATGTGAAAAATTCCATAATGTGGGACACTTAAGTAATCAAATATAATACATGAACTACTGAGTTGAGTTGGCAGAAAATAATATACTCCTTCATTCATAATTTTTTCTATGCCAGTGTTATATAACCCATCTGTTAACCCATACATGTAACCCATTCACCCATGTCTGATTCCACTGCATAGACCCAGATGTTTAACTTCCCACAAAAATCAACATGATATAAGTCTGTTCAATAATAGATGTAACTGACCTGCGAGAGCTTAGGTCCAATCTCAATATTCTCAATAAAGCGGCGCAGAAAATCGATGATACTGGACCAAGGGTAGATACTGTTAGAGCCGTCCAAAACCATCACAATGTCCAGCTCCTTCGCACACTCTGGAAAAAAAATCCAGAAATCACAGTTCAAAGAGTAAGTGTGGTCAATGTTCAAAGGTGAGATTAGTCTTAAATTATACACATTATGCATTTATACAAAGATAGATAGACATGTTTGTGTCTAACTAAACACATTAAAAGTACTGATTCACTCCTAAGAAAAAAAGTTAACTATGCAACACATCCAGGCCTTTTCCTGTTTACATTCTCCCATAAGAGATCACAAGTTATGTTCAGTATGCTCTGAAAACCTACTATGTACCATTTTACTCTAATCTTAGTTTTGTTTCCTACTAAATTACTGGATTGCTGTAGGCATTCAAGGAATTTTAAAAATGTAATTAGCTTTTGAATGAAGAGGTCACAGCTGGTAGTTGCAGATAGGTCAGCAGAAGTAGTAATTGGTCAGTTTTAAGGGGTCAGAAGCCAAATAGGTCTGGAACCAGTGATGTAGAGGATAATAATTCAAGTCTAAAAAGTATAAAGGAATCACACCTTTCAAAATGAAAGAAAATGGAAGTTGAATGTCTCCACTACTGTTCCCATATATATTTACATGATATAGTCTTTATTTAATCAGATGATCTCATTGTGATTAAGATATCTTTTGCAAGAGTGACCTGAGTACAGCAGAGAGAAATTAAAACAAACAAAAGCCCCAACAAATACACATACAGAGACAATTAGAGACATCTTTAAATAAATTTGAAGCTAAAGGTTTTCATTCTACCACTCTGATGACATACTCCAGTTAAGAAAAAAATCTTTGCAATTTTCTTTTTATTTATATATTTGATGTGCAAAGTAGTGGGAGGCAGAGATCTGTTCTGGTGAGGAATGATTTAATGTTTTATTTAAAACCTTCACCAACTTCAACTCTATGCAAAGTCATGAAAGGTTATCCTTTAAGGTTGTCCTGCTTGAGGGAAACTCTTAAATTTACTTGAATTCAGAATTTATACAATAAGTTTATAATTCATCTGAAAGAAAAGCGATAACTGATACTGGGTCTCTGGTTCTTCTCTATTCTGTTTCCTTGCTGGGAAACAAGAGTGTAGGCCCAGTCAAGTGTCTCCTAACTTGGGCATACAACACAGTAGAAGGGCTGGGCCAAAGAAGGACGGGGTCGTAGACAAGTTTACATTAAGAAGAATGCTCTAATCTCTCTCTTCACTTAGGGAGGGTGAGTTTGACGACAGAGTCTTGGGTGGTACTACAGCGAAGAGCAAATTAAAATCTCCTATCCCAGTCACATCCTGTGCAGATCTGCTTTGTCTAATTTCACCAGGCTGCGTACCTTGCACGGCTGGTGCCACAGAGTTGAGGATCTCGAAGGAAGAGCTGACATTCGCACAGACTCCTGAGATGTACAGCTGCTGCCCACACATGTAGCCATACTGAGGACCACACGCCTGTCGAGACAAACAAACAAACTGAGACTCTATTTGGTTGAGAGAGTAAAACGTACAGGCTCTGACTTGTTAGCTTTCCACCAGCATGAGGTCATGGGTAAGAGGAGGTTCAGGGCTACTGACCACAACAACCATAAGGAAAGAACTACTCAAACTGAGAGTTACACAGAGACTATTAAAACCACCACAGATCACTTCAGACTATACTTCCTTCCCGAATTGAGCTAGAAAGTAAGCACAGCACTAAAATGACCAACAATAATTGGAAAACTGAAAAACATGTATTAATATTTAGGAGTAATTTTCTTAGATTTCCCTGTATGTTGTACAAACATAGCTTGGAGGGATTAATTCAGTATTCATTCAAAAGTCTGATGCGTCTCTGAGGCCACCATGTTTTAAATTGTCAAATGTTTTGTATTAACTCTGAATTACAGAATATTGATTGATTGATTAATTTCACTTTATTGTCACTTGTCAGAATATCCTTAAAATTCTAAACGTTTAGTTAACCAACACCACACATTTTTATCATTTATCACAAACACCATCATCTATCACATCAGATCTTATGGAAAGATAGATACAGTACAAACATTCAGTGTTTAGTTACAGAGGCCTGAGAACCCAGACTCTCTCATTTAACATGAACAGTTAAACTCGCAGCTGTACAGTCCATTATATCCATAATATTATTGTATTTTCTTCTTAACAATAAGTTGCATAAAGATACATGTATTGGTATATATAGGTCTGCTAATTTCATAATGATGCACAAATAAAGTTTTACTAGGGTTCATAACCATGAAACTTTATGGGCCTTACCATGTGCTACATACTAATATATTTCTGCATTCATACACTTGATTTACAGTATACTGTTACATTCCCAGGACATGAAGGATCACTGGGACACACAATGGGAAAAACCCACAGTTTCCAAGCAGTTCAAAGGTCTACTGAGCTTATACTTGCTGCCCAGTTTCTTGCAGAAAATACACAGAGTTCAGACCTGTCGTTGCGCCTGGTATGCAAAATTTACTGTAATTCACTTTCATATACTATAAAGAGCAGCGTCCCCCTTACCAGAAATCCTCCGTTGGGATTGGTCACCAGTGTGGTTCCCATGGTCATGTTCTCCTTGACTTCACGTAAGTTGGGAACTGTTGTGTTTTCTAAGAAAAATATAGATGAATAAACAGAGTGAGAAAAACAGAGATCAACACTGCGGAAGAACAGCTGGACAAATTCCTCTTCTTTATTTTCCCACAGGAAGAGAGTCGCTCAAACGCCTCTCTTACTTCCGCCTGCCCAAGGAGATGTAATAACCACTCACATATGGTTAAATATAGTTTGTTTCATTACTTCAATATGCTCCCCTTCAATGTGCAGCTCATGGACACTGAAAAATTATATTTACAGTTGCAGCCAATAAGAAAAACAGAGAAATCGAATCATTAAGCAATCACAACATGTGGCTAAAATTAGCATGTTATGACAAAGCTTCAGCTTGGGAATGCCTTGGATCTGCTTTCCATTTCTTTGAGGGATCCACACAACCTCACAAGCTCATTCACATTACTTTTCACTGTTGAACTGAGGAACTGAGCTCTTTACCAATCTCCATGGGAGCATTTCGACAAATAACAATTTCTGATTCTCATTAGCAGCCAGATTTCCCAAAGAGTATCAAATGTCATCCTTTGATTTTGATTTAGCATGTTCTCTATTTCGAACAGACATGCAGCAGAAGTGTTAGTAGTGCTTCTCAGTGACCTTTAATGAGAGAATTAAGTTGAATCTTTTTCTTCATCTCTGTGTGGATACAGATTTCTGCTTTCTCCTTTGTCCTTTCTCTATTTCCTGCCCTCAAGCTTAAAAGAAACCACTATCCAACATTCCCTCTTTATGACTCCTTGTTGACCTCGGAGTAAAAAGATCTTCCTTTAATACAAACTCACTTTTTATCTGATGCACAGTAAACATTGTTCTCTTGTGCACCACAGTAAACTTTAAAGTGAGCTGTTAAGTTGGTTCTTAATTTCCTTAACTGTCTACCTCATGATACGTCCACATGGGACTGAAAGCAGCTTTTGGTACCAGCAGAAGAGAACACACGCTTTGTCCTTGGTAAACTGTGACTCCACATATCTATTAGAACAAATCACATTTATCAAATATTGCTCCTGGTCTGCAATGACCTACTTAAAACTGAAGGAAGATACAAATCAGATGCCACTTGTAAAGCAGCTTCTACTACAGTTTATTAAAAGGCAGTAGATATGAATTGCAATGCATTTGTTTTACAGGGATGTTTTGTGTTAATATAACCAGGGTGACACAGATGTTCATATTTTATAACTACAAGATTAGTATATTAAGCAAGATAACCTAGGAGATCTACCACCAACATACTGCATTTCTGACTAGCAGATAACTGTGGGTGTTAGACCTTCTTGCCAGTATTTAATTATCCATAATAGTCCTGGCATAACCCCCTGTCAGTTTGGTGATTTAAATTACAACACAATAACCACACTAATTTAACATGGCTCATTATGGTTTGGCATCTTTTTTCTGCACTGTGTAAACCTGTGTGGAGACAGCTCTGAGAATTTGAGACCAGGGCGTCATCGGTGGGTATGGACTGAAATTACTCCACAGGGATCAGACTTGTGGCAGATTGATTAATCTTTTCCTTCAGAGAGACACAAACATGAATCCTTCTTGTTGAGTCATCCAGGGTTTGCCTCACTTCAACAACCAAAGTTGAAATGAATTTAGGAGACTAAGAAGGTCAGGCTGTTGCAGAGTCATGCACAGTTTTACATTAAATTATAAAAATACAGCATGATTGTTGTCACATAAATCAATCCCGGTCTGGCTGCAGCTGCCAGTCTAAATTGATTCCCAGTGGATGTTTTCCAGACTAAACTTGAGTTTGTGATATTTAGGCTTTTGCCTGTCTAACTCATTCAACATAGAAAGAAGACGACACTCTGCACTGGTGAGTCAGGAAAAATCATTTCCAATCCTGACCGTAAATTAGCAGCACTTAAAACCACTCATTTCCAAAAACAGCAAGAGGTCTATAACTCATGTTACTCGACAATTCTCCATTAATCCCAGACCTGAAGATTAGGTGCATATCTACTGTACACACTGACTCAGTTTTCCTGTGGCAACACATAGACAAACACTAATGGAGACTTTGCATACTGCTGTCCAGGAGCTGTGTTTATCTGTTTAATTAAGATATAATTGAAAGGATGAAACATTAAATCTTTGTTTATTTACTGTCTTCCTGTTCAGTTGGGCAGCACTTCCTCTCCAGGAGACCCAGTCAGACACTAGACTTAAAAACACAGCAGTGTGCAAGCACGACACACAACAAGATTCACAGTACTTGTACATACAACAAATCCAGTTATCCCCACCCATGCACACACAGGGGTTAAGGTGTATTTATGCATATTTCGTGCACATAGACTCATTGCACACAAGGGCGTAATTTCCACCGGGAATACTGGAGGGGTTCATGTTAAAAACCTATTTTTGTCCTCCTCACTTCTATTGTTTAAGGTTGAATTACTCATTAAAATCTCTGATTGACCAGATGCTACAATCCAGATAAGACAAGAGAGACAAGAGATAAAAATGTTGATAAGCTCATCTCATTCATCTTCAGCTGTTACCGTCAACTCTATGCTGTAAGCATGGTAGTAATAACCACGTAACAATAATGAAGTAAATGAAGAACAGTTTTTTGCCCTGGGTCTTGTAGTGGTTGCGTTAGCCTTAAAAGAAAAGCTGCAAACACTATTGAGGGATGAAAATTCCAACTAAATTAGCCAAGTGCTCCTTGTAATAGGAATGCAATTGTTATATTAGCTGTATTTACCAATTATATAGTAGATCATAAAGTATGAAGTCTCTATTAAGGAAACTAAACATTATTTTAAGTATGGCTAACTCAGAAATAGAAATAAGAAAATAACGATAAAATTTTTAGTTTTATTATCATTATATCTCAAACACACACAAACATACAGACAGACACACAGTATTCTTACGAGGCAAGTCCAGTTTGACACAGGTGTTGTCCTCTTTCCCCACAGGACATTTGTAGACATCTCCTGTCCGTTTAGCTGGCTGCCCCGACAGCGGCGATCCAATCAGAACCCTGAAAAAGTGCATTAACAATACAGATACAGTTTACAGTTACAGTTCTAAATACAGTTTAGATTAGCCTGATAAAATTAAGAACAGCTGGGATCATTATAAGAAGCATAATTAAAATGTTAGAAATTTGGAGTTGGTGGAAGTAGCAACTTTAACTGTTTTTTATGGCCCTCAACAATTTAGATTTAAATGAGTTTAATCACAAACAGCAGGTTCAGATTGGCTGATTAAGATGCACAACTTATTATAACATAATCTGTGGCTGCCATATTATCATATTATCACCATGCTGTTGTAGTATGACATTGAAATAGCACTAAAATAGCTCACAACAGCTTTATTTTGACCTTCTTACATATAAATGCATGATATGTTGCAGATGTTTGCACATGTATGTGTCGGTCTATATTGGACATGTATATTCAGTATGCACAAGTGTTCGCCTGTGTTGCAAATTCATAACCATGTTTGAGTTTAACATTTAACATTATGTCACTCTGTCAGTAAACTGATGCTAAAAAGAGTCGGTCATCTGCCTTCCTCTAAACACTCAGCCTTATTAACATTCCTCAACTCTAATGGGCCCTGGCCCTGGGTTGATTCAAAATTTTATTTTTAAGTGAAATATCTCAACAACTACTGGAGAGATTGATGTGAAATTTGATTTAAGCATTAATGTTACTCTCAGGATTAATTGTAATAACTTTGGTGATCCTCTGACTTATTATGTAGTACCACCATCAGGTCAAAATATGTTGACCAAATACCTGCAAACCTCATTAGACTTCCCCCAGTCTCATCTGTATTTTATGTTTCATGCTAATAAGCAAATGTTAAATAAATGTGAATGTGGTTTATAGCTGCTGAAGAGTTAGGCGTGAAGATCGGTAAAATGCTCGAATCCTTTTGTTAAATATGAAGATACAGTCAGGAGAAGATTAGCTTATCTTAGTTTATTAGATTAGATTAGATTATTTTATTAGATTAGTCAATCTACCCAGCACTTAGATTTCGCTTAAGTCTAATTTTTTAGGTCAACGTATATGCATAAGCACAGGTCTATCACTCACAGTTTCTCTGCACAAACAAGAAGCTGTTAGTTAGCAGAAGGAGATTTTTTTGTAGTCTACATAGTTGACTCAACAACAATGTGTCATTTCTCTTGTAAGAGGAGACAAAACATATGGTGAGTCAAAGCTACTAGATACTCCTGTCCATCTGAACCATATGTGCCACATGTAAGATATGTTGCAGTTAATCCACCTTTCAACATTGCAGACGTGCACTGAAGAGCCAACGGGTGGGGGTCTAGAGGAGACATCTGCGACTAATCAGTCACCTTCCAGTTATGGCAACCTGTGTGTCACCTCATGACTGCCTTTTTTCCTCCGTGTCTATAAATTTCTCCCACATGCACTGAGGGCTACATATCATCTCTAATTTTATTCCCCATCCTCCTCATTTCCCCCAAACTTCCTCCATAATTCTGTGTTTTATCTCTTTTTTTTCTGTCTTTCATCTGTTCTCCTCAGATCTCTCGTGTCCTCCCTCTGCTCTCTGCCTGCTTTTCCCCACAGTGTTTCTCAGGTTCAGCTTCCTCACTCCTTATCACTCGAACCTCTTGGGGAAATACTAGCTGGAAGAAAACAGTGCTATCTGGAGATGTTACAGAACCAGTGTTTTCAGCGAACTGCGTGGACATTCAGTCACAGCTGGCTCCGCTGATTAGCAGTGAGTGGATTACTGTAACTGATCTCACATGAGCTCGATAAGATCGTTGCTGCAGAACAGCAACAGGTACAGCCATGGTGGAAAGATTTAGATATGGTGTTGCAACAGGTCGGAGAGAAGCAAACTGAGAAATAATAACTGAAGGAGAGATGTAGAGAAAAAGATTGAGAGCCAAAATACCATTAACTGCACTCTAATAGCATTTAACAAGGTTATAAAACTGTGTTTCTAAACAGTAAGGAGCCACGGATGCTTGGTTTCAGCGTATTTAAAGGCTGGGTATGTGGATACTCTGGTGGGCAGTTTACAGTTAACAGCTTGAGTCGTAAAGCCAAGGATCCTCATTACAGCAGCAGCTGCTGTGTTTTCCTTCACTTAGCTTTACAGGTGAATTAGGGTTTTTGGCTTGTGTTAATGTTGTGGTTTGGAATTAGACTGAACTGAGTACTTGTTTTGGTATAATAAAATATGCTCAAGCGAGAGCATTTTTGGCCAGCCCTCTCTCAAACAACACCTAAGAGATTTTCGGATATAGACGATTATTAATTATGAGGACCACCAGAGATACCAACCAGAACGTGAACAAACACAAAAGAGATGACACTTTGTTGGACACCTTCAGCTGTACACTGTTGCCAAGTTTCCACTCAAATTTAACATCAATTTAAACAGAATATCAACAAAAATAAATGCTATAATACACATTTTCCTCCACTAATGTCAAATAAACTGCAGATATTAGGAGTTGATATCCCTAACTTTGAGTAAATTGTCATTAAATAACTGCAGCAAGGGACAACGCAATGAGATCATGTAATTAAAGGAGACAAACAATGGAAAGCAATGTACGTCATGATTTCTTCACTAAGACTATTGCAGTTTGTTGCATTTAGCTTTTATCAGTACACAAAATACAAACCATTTTTCTCAAAAGATTTCTTCCTTAAATTATTGTATTTATTTATTTTATGATTTTATTAGCTACATTATCTGCACAGTAAACCTATACACATCTAATGTGGCTAACGTTAGCGTCTCTCACACTGGAAGCAGGAGAAATCTTCGGGCTAATTACACAGCAGGACAGTAAGAATGTCCAAGAGACATTGTATAAAACTTTTAAACCTATTTTTATGGCAGTAGTGGATTGGATGGTGGTAAAGTAGCATGTTTATCTGACATCATTGTAACTTAGTGCATCTCAGCTGTCTCTGCTGCTACCACAGAATCTCTGTTATCCTGCTGCTGAGTCTTTGTAACTTGTAGCATTTGTGTTTTTTTGTTTTTTTCAAACGTCATACATGGTTCACAGATGTGTTTGCAATGTGGGCTCTTTAAATTGCTGTTACATTTACATAACAAGGTGCAGATTTGTGGGCTTGTTAGCATTTGTGGAATGAGGAGGAATAATAATAAACCTAATACATATAGCGAACAACACTCACCATTTCCCTTCACTGTTCTCAAACTGCTGGACAGTGTAGCCAAACATGTCTTCCAGTGGACCGCTGAACGACAAGCCATTTTTCTGGTCCACGTTGAAGGACAGCACACACGCCAGCAGCACTGGGATAAAGCGAAAGAAGAGATTACACAGAATGCCAGAGACTGCTGTTTACTAAACAGAAAAAGATTACTGAGGTCCTTTCCAACTACTGTACTGCTCCATAGTGAGCGAAACTAATGAAAAAATAATCAAATCCTGAAATAAGAGACTTCTATATTCATTTTCTCAGCCATATTAATGACTAGAAGGTTAGCATTAACAAACACTGTTTAAATGTAGGATGACAACCTAGAAAAGAAAAATAAACAGACCTCGTAATTGAATAACTTAAATAATGGACATTTAGTCACAGCATTTATACAATTCAAATGGTATCATAAACATTTACTAATATTCTGCATATAGAGATGGTACGCCAAGATGAGGGATGAACCGTGTGCACCATATCACACTCACACACACAAACAGAGTCAGTCTGAAGGACACAAGAGGAATTTCAAACACCAATGTGAAGCACTTTGGTCAGAGTCCAGTCTGACCTGCAGGACAATGTCTTCTTCTCTGCTCTCTGCACAGTCTGCATCCGTCTGTCACTGAGCTGAGCATATCACAGAGGCTCTATATAAATCCATCCATGTCTCATTGTGCCTGCACCACAATGACACTCTTTATATCTGCTGTGCAGGGAATTCCTCCAGTATAATTTATTCAATTCCCAGAGTTGTGAGGGAGTACAGAGGAGTAAAAGAACAGTGGGATTAAATCACGAACAGAACAGTCAGACACAGAAACACAAATAAAAAGAAGCCATTTGTTCTTTGATGATGATGTTTTCTAACTAATGTGTCTGACCCAAACACAATAGAGAACTATCTCACGAAGTCATTACAGACTTTCTAGACACACTAGTGGTCGAGTTGGACCAGAAATACAAAAACTTTCCAGTTTATTAGGTACATAAAGCTCAAATTAACACAACAGCCTTGTATTAAATTTCTAAAAACACTGAAGCTGTTTTAAAAAGGTGATGATTCAACTGTATGATAATTTTGGAAGGTGTAGTTTGTGCTGCTGTAGAACTGTATTGTGTTATACTAACTATGACTGTACAGTTGTTTTTATTATTTATATTTAGATAAATAACAGAAACACCTCTCAGATTCATATAATCATACTAAAATCCTGAACTGTTGAATATGTGATGCTTCCTCTTGTGCATGCTTCGTAGAATAGAAACAGTAAACTTATTACAAGGAGGGATCGTGTGTTCATGTATTCCACAAGTCAGTGAAGTTTAAATGCATGAATTATATGCAATTATGTCTGCTACAGTCCCTCTCATTGTCCTATAAACATAGGAGTTATGAATACTGCTGCTAGTCATCATCCAGTCGTGTTTAGATGTTGAGCACAAAGATGACACTTTTTACATCCCTCTCTGGTAAAAAAGAGACAGATCTCTATCCAGACCTGCACAGTCATACACTGGAATCTCAGCCAAGAAACTGTATCCCCTCTGTTGGTCCTTCGCTCTGTTCTGTTCTTTCTCTATTACCCCCTTTTCCATCTCTGTGAGAAGCTCAATTTCCTGGTCCTATTAACCTGATTATAGACAATCCACAGGTATAGACACAAACACACTCACTCACTTAGATACACACAGCTAATTTAGCTAATTTAAGATGGCTTTGAGCCAACAAGCCCTTTTTCATTTATCACAGACAGAGCTCAAGCACAGTTCACAGTCACGCTGGCCTGCACTGTAAATCATACAGGAACGTCCTCTGTCTACTGGCAGACACATCTTTTGTGTACATCAATCTCATCTTGCTGTGTTTAGTCTCTCTTGCTCGGCTCTGCCCAAATTAAAACCAGTGAGTTATGTAACTGACTTTCAAGAGCTGGGCTAACATCTGCCCTGGAAAACTAATAAGTGAGGTTGTCCTATTGTGTGAGGAAATGGCCTCATGAGTCTCTGAGGAATTGGCATATAAAGCTGGAGGGTTCATATTATACTCTATTACACGTGGTGAGGAAATCACAAAGAACGCTCAGTCAGTCAATCCAACACATTGGTGGATATATGAAATATATCAACAACTGGATTATTTGATCGTAAAGTTTTACATTCATGGTACCAAATGTGGAATCTTGTTACGTGAATTGCTCTCTGACATTTTCCCCTTCACCGCCAGCAGAAAATGATGGTACAACAGATCAAGCACCTAAATCCATTATTAGAAAAATAGACATTTTGGACAGTGGAAGAAACATCAAAAGTCAGATTTATAGTTATTGTGTACTGGACTGAGAACAATGCAAAACACAGGGGATGTACAACTTAGCTCTATGTCTAAATGTGTTGAGTTGACAAAGAGGTAGTTCTCAAGCTGCTGCTGTTGCTCAGCAAACACACTGCTCTCATTACACCTTCTGTGAAGCCTTGTTTCAACAGAAGGTGGGACTGGCAGATGCAGTACAGCCTATGAGAGTTATTAGTTAATGTAAGAAAAATCTCAGTCTTGCTCAACAGTAATTTCTAATCTAAATTCAGGTTCAAACATCACGGCTGTAAGACTACAATGTGTCTGTTTTCAGTTAAGCTTCATGTTATCCTGATTGATCCTGTCAGCCACATTAACCCACAATAAAACCCTGCTGCTCTCTCAGGCCACAGTAACCAAAACCAAAATGACTCTATTTCAGCTTTTAATAACGCTGCAACATATTAAGCCAAGTAGGAAAAAAACAGATATGCCGATACAGCCAGGGCATAAAGCAGCACAGATCAGCACCTGTTGGCCTGTGAGACATCAAAACCAGCTATAAGAATGACCCCAAGACAGCATCTGAAGGCTTTAAAGCCTTGTTCAGTTATGGTAAAAACATACACCCAACTGGCACCTGCTCATCTGTAACATGTCTAACCAACTATAATCAGCTTTAAGGCTTAACACAAATCAGCACCTGTGGGCAACAAAGTCATTAACTAACCCTGAAACTCAAACTTAATCAGCTGTAGTAAGAAACACGTGCAAGCTGTTAAACTGATCCAAGACAGACCCTTAAAACATATGCCCTAAAATTAAAGTAAGCAAACATCTGTAGTAGCTTAGCAACTGGATAATGTTAATGACACATCAGTTGTAGTGAAAGAATGAAGTAATTAATGTTTTATGGTGCACTGGTGTTTGACCCTTCAAAGGCCAAAAGGGCTTGGGTGGGACCTTCTTGTGCCATGTGCTGGCATTTAACAGCAGACACTACTGGCAAAGGAGAATAGACTGGTATTCTGGTATGACTGCAGGCAGCCTAGAGCCATGCAGAAGCTATGAAACTGAAATATTTCCAAATATCCTCCTTTGATCTTTTTCCTGCTATCTGTTTTTCTTCTTCAACGCATTTCGTTCTCAGCTTTTCCTTCGAGATGTCCCATAATCACATACCCCACAGTCCATTTTTCAACTTGTTTCTTCTTGTTTTTCATCCACTTTCCTCTCTAATCACTCTAGGAATGGTTATCACGAGCTGAACATCTGACAGGTTGAGTTTTGCTGGCTCTGACACTGACTTGGCTGCCTGCTCAGTGGCTGCATTATCCTTGGCAAACGTGCAGTATGTGGGTGTGCAGTGGACACAAGAGGTCATAAATGTAGGCGTGTTCGTGTTTTAATGTGCAGAGGGGAACGTGAGCCCAGATTCCTTAGAGTTTTGGTGATATTGTGTATATATAAGATACAGATAAATTAATTCAACTTTTATTCAGTTGTGGTTCTGGTCCAGTTAAGAGTAGTTTGCTCTCTATTGCATAGTAATATCAGTTAAAATATCCAAAGCATGTGTCAGATAGTTGGACAGCTTTGGAAAGCCCCTCTCAGACCTTAGGGGTCACTTCTTTAACTTTCCTGTAACTAGATAAGTAAATATGTTGACCCACTGGTGGCACAAGATAAACTGTCCTGGGATCACCAAAGTCCGTAGGTTTTATCTTCTAGCGATGATGAGTAAAGATAATTTCATGGCAAACAGATCTAACATTCTTTAGACATTTCAGTCAGTGGAAGTGGAAAGTGGAAGAATGATAGACTGACAGTCTTCAGAGTCACCCTGTTAGTGGGGACGAAAACCACTTCCTTCCACCCTGCTCACTATTCAGTCCGCTTCCTGTACTCCACCCGTCCATTAATCTATTCTCCCAACCGACTGTCCCTCAAGAAAACCATTCGTCGCTCTACTATTTATACCTTTCATTCATCTTCATCATCCTTCCCACCTACCACCAATTCCAGTGTCCCTCAGCTCCTCTCTCCATACATCCTTTCCTTCATTGACTGAACGTATCGGCTCGACGGTGTCAGGTTCCGCTTGCTGAAACTTCCAGATGTATTCTCTGGAGCTCCGTTTTTTTTTTACTGGTGCAGAAAACATCTAGGCTTACAAGCTGAGTCCCACACATGACATCATCCCCCCTGATGGCTGTCAAAGCCTTCAACTCGCCAAAAATCTCTTTATATTGCAGGGGTGGTTGATATCCCATATGCATCCACATACACATAATATGTCTGCTAAATCAAGGAGAGGCTGAGATGAGGGGGCTTCTGGGATACATCAAACAACTGTGGGGGAACCAAAAATATACACACCGAGGGGTCAAAGAATGACCTTGCTCCAGAGTCAATAAGCAACATGCAGAAATCATCATGAACAGGGAGAGAAAATAGCTTGTGAGTAAACTATCTGTTGCTACTCATCACCAACTCTTAAGACATCACTACAGGTTCATTTTTGTAAAGTCAGTCAGTGTCCAAATAAACCTGGACAGAAAGATTATCATCACTTACTGTACACAGAGAACAATCTTCTGTAAATGTCTCTACTGCAATAAATGTTTGATTCATTTTAAATAGCATACGATGCACATTACAACTCTAATTTTACACTATCATGCTGGAATGTATTTGTACTATCTTTAGTGTGATACTAGGGCTCACTCCCACAGTAACAGACCAACACACATTGATATGCACTATCCACTTATATTGTCGAAATTTTGTTTAGTAGTAAGGGTTTATGTGGGTCAATACTATTAATTTATAGAAAAAACAAGTGACAATTAGCTTAATGGTAGTTTCAAATATCTTGTTTTTAAGACATGATGATCAGGGAATTTCCATATAAGACTGCACTTAGGTAAATGATTTGACCTTTTTTAGAAAAATGCTTATTTGCTTTCTTTCCAAAAGTTACATGAAATATTGACACCACTCTCATTTCAGTGCATGATGTATGGAGCTGGAGCCAGAAGGCAATTAGCTCAGTTTAGCTTAGCTTATCTCTACAGACTGGAAACAGCAGGAAACATCTGTCAACTTTCACTTTATGGTCCCCAGAGCAAAATGCGTCTTGCACTCAGGTATAACTTAAAACATGCAAGGACTTGGACACACAGACTAAAGTACATAAACCATGCAAAAAAATCATGACACATATGCTAATTATTTATTATTTATAGTGATTACATAGGAAAAATAATGTGCTGAGTCCCCATTAATATTTAAGAGCCTGGTGGCCTGAAAGATAATATAATTGTTCGGCTTACTGAGATCTGGCCTTTAGGGGATGAAGAGGACTCGGGAAATGACTCGAGCCTTGGAAATGCCCTTCTTATGAAAAGTGTGGGACAGACCAGGCAGTTTAACACCAATTATCTCACTGGCTAAGCTATTTTAATAGTTTATTTTTCCTATCATAAAATCTAAAAGCATTTGTGAAAAGATCCCCTTTCAGAGGTGAAACTCTATAAGGTTTACTTTTTAAAAACACAATCGTGTTAGTGTGGACATGACCTCAGTGGGGGGTGAAAGCCACTCTCTTCAACACACAGATGTGTTCATGGAGGGTCACAGCTCCCCTTGATGTTTTGTTTCTTCCAAAGTCAGTAAAGAACAATAAAAAACACCACACAGGACACAAACACATACACTGGATACTGTAAATGAATAAGCTTGACTGAAAAAATATAAAAATCTAATGTACAGACTCAAAAACGCAGACACAGTGTCAGACAAGGACAGTGACACATAATGAGAGGCTATAATGATGTAATGCGTTTCAGATCATTTCAATTCTTTCTCCAACTTCGAATGTACTTCTCTGCATCACAATTTGCTGCTGGTATAAACTTGCAGTTCCTATTTTTGCTTGTTGAAACGGGCAAAATATTTCTGTTCTTCTTATTCAAAAATATGCAATTTCAGACAACATCAAGATACTTTTAGCCACCTTTAATAAAAGGGTGTTCAGCAGAAATGTTCAGCTGGCACAGACATCACTGTAAATGTTAGATCTAATATTTAATGCTGCTCTTTTTTAATATGCATCAATAAAAAAAACTGCAAACAGCCTTTGGAGGCAGTTCTCAGCCCATGTACTGATCTATACAGGACATTATTTTTATTATTTTATTATTATTCATTTTTATGTATTATTTTTTTAGGACTCTTGTCATACATACATACATTTGTTTTGTACTTTTTCCTTTTGTGAATCCAAACAAAAAAACATTCACTGTGCGTTTCCGTTGTGTGAAACTGAAACAGACTGAAACTTAAAAACACCTGTTTGTGTTTGTGATACTTTTACAAATATACATATATACAGTACTTAAAACTAGACTTATCACAATCATGTGTTTTTACAAACAAATGTTAATATGGTTCATTAAATAATGGCTTTCTGGTGACAATTAGTACCATCCCAAAACATGTCATATTTTCTTAAATCTGAACTCTACAAAAATCTTGTTAAACTAAAATACTACTGATTAAAAAAATTAATGTTGGGATTGGTTACCTGCATTTTCTGCCTCACTCTGACGTACAGTACATTATAAGAGGGAAACATTACAGCAGCCATTTTTTTCCCCATGAAACCTTCATTGAGCATCATAACTAACACGGCCGTTCGTGTTGGCCTCTTGTTGGAGAGGTTAATGTGAACACGTTGCCCCAGGCAGACGCCACAGCTTCACTGCTCCCTGTATGATGCCAGTTTGATGGATAGCTATGGCCCACCACTAGCCTGGGAGAGAGACAGGGGGTGGAGGGCTGGACAGGCCTGGTGCACAGATGTAGCACTGCTCAGGCTGCGAACACACACTCAAAGAAACATGTAAGTCAGAGATCTGAGACTATCAGCACTTACCAGGTAGTTAGATCCCCAAAGGACTAGAAGTATGTGTGTGAAGTATTCGTTATGTGTTTCTTCTGGAAAGACGGTACGGGGTCTTGGTTGGCACAAACTGGCAAAAACAAGGAAATAGCTAGCGACAGACCTAAATCCTGTTTTACAAAAATGACTTTATCACAAACTACACCCAAAACAAAAGGGCATTTCAAATGAAAGTCAATACTGGGAAATGAGAAAGATTTAACACTGGTGTGTTATAATCACACTTTACTGTTTCCACAAACGTCTACAGTAATGACGACATTTTTCTCAGTAACAAATGAGGAAGCAGCATGATATTGTTACACTGTTGGAAAAAGGTTTGAGGAGAAAGAGTATGAAGGCTGTAACTGAGTCTATGTTTGCATCTTACAGTAACAGTCAATGTTCAGTTAGGAATATAGTTTGTGGTGAAGATTTTAAAAAAGCCACTCAAGTGGCATCAACACAAAAACTCACCAACAGAGTTAGAGCCCTGATAGTTGCAATTGTCCATACTTAATGATCCATTCAACGAATACTTTGACTTACTTGCTAAAAGGTAAATCAATGTCATTCTCATATCTCTGTTAAATATGAAGCTACAGTTTGTTACCAATTAATTACACATTTATCTACCAGCACCTCTAAAACATATTAATTATCCTGTTGTATCTTGTTTGTATACATACACAGACAGAAACATAAAAATGTCCATTCTGGGGCCATTATATGAAACATTTTGGCAAACAAGAGCCAGGCAGAGGGCTTACCATCTTGCCAAATAACCATGCACAGTACAAAAGTGCTGGGCAGATGAATTAACTGTTGCACAAGAAGAAATATTAACAATATGTAACCTAACCTAAAATAAAAAAGACATGCTGGTGCAGAAGGTGTTTGCTTTAATTCCTGGCTAAGCTAATCAGCTGCTCTCTCTTGTTTCATACTTAACATACGAGAGTAGTTTTGAATTTCTCATGGAACAATTGGAAAGAAACAAACAAGTACATTTCCTAAAACAGGCAATCATTTAAAAAATTTTCAGCATAGCAAGACTTGTTGATCAGTGTAATCTCAATTAAAGATGCTGCAGAGAGGCGTAACTCTTCTCTGTGCGGTGGTCCTCTACTCCCCCTTTAACCTTTGCGCTTTTCGCTCCTCTGCTTGTTTTTGCTCAACTGTAGATAATGCAATCTCCTCCTACCACAGATTCTGTGAAATGGACCTCCCCTTTGACTCCCTATTGTCTCTCTTCTAGTTTTCCTCTCCCGACAGCCTCCTTTGCACTTTCCCCTTTGCCTCTCTGTCTGCCCTGCTGCTGCTGCCTCTTTGCCACACAGCCAACTATGCAGCACAAGAGGTCAGACTAAAAATACCTCAGTGTACTCAAACTGTCTGTGGACACGGCGCAGTGTGGAGGACTGAAGAGATTAATTTGTGGGAAAATCTGATACATTTTTCCCTAGATTAATGCTTTATTAAATTAAGCAAATGTAGACATATGTGTGCATGTCAATAGCACTTTTCCTATGTGTAAAAAAAAAAAAAGTTTTTTTCTTCATAAAATGTTTTAGCATTTATACAATATGGAAGCAATTATACCAGTGCTAATGTGGTTAAGAGGATGCTCCTGAAATGTGAACATTGTAACACTGAACAAAGTGGTGATGAGTGATGACCCGTGATGAAGTGTGAAACACATGCTGAATGCTTTTATGTGTTCACTGTGTTTCTGTGGCTCGACCTTGTGCGGTGACCTGCGTAAGCTGACACTACATGTGATGTCACACCTTCACGGGTGTCTTGTTGATTTAAAGTCATTTAATGACATATATAAGTTTTGTTTTCAAAGTGTGTGTTTGGGAATTATTCTGTGCTTAAATACAAAGTAAGAGTCCCTCAGTTGTCAAATTGCTTCTGCCACACGCTCCCAATACATCCATACAAGTGCCCAGTTTTTAAGAATGAGAGGAACAGCTACGTTCTGCATGTCACTGCTAAAACCATAAGACTCCTGAAAATGACTTCACATTTACAGTCTACTGAATGGAAAAGACTTCGCACAAGCATCACTCTGACAACCCAAACTTTGTTTTTATATCTGTCTCACTTTCCTGTCTGCAGCCATGGCAGCAACAGAGCACTGATTCAGTGATGACTCAGATCTATGACCAAACCCTGATGAGCACTGCTGACATACACTATTTATTCTTATTATATATATTTAAATACTTATTATACTTACTTATATGCACACTGGAACAATACAGCAGCTTTGTGAGGCTATAACTACAAAAATGGTAGAACTAGATGAACAGTCAGGGGATCATGAATGTTATTATGTCCCTTTGAAGAGGACATGTGAAATAAAACACACAAATGGAAATCATCTTAAAGTTGTTAAGATATTTCACTCTAATGATACAGGATAAATCAGGAGATCACCAAGGTCATTAGGGTTAATTTTCTGGGCCTCATGGATAACTGTGACAAATCTGATGGCAAACCATCTAAAACCGAAAATGGTCGACTGACATTGTCCATCACTAGAACTAACCAAGATAAATCAGGCTAACTTTTATTTATGTGTCTATAACATTTTTAAATGTAAACTGAAACTGAAAGACGACAGTGTCTGCTGTGAAAAATGCATCTCTAGCTTCCTTTTAGGCATTAGCACATGCAAGTATATGATAACTGGATTATTCTTATTTTTATTGGTAACAAGAGATGGCCATTATAGTGACTTGAACATTTCTACTTTACCAGCTCATATCAATATTTACAATATTTTAACTGGTGCCAGTAATTCCACGACTGATGTTATTAAAGACACCAGCTTTACCTGACCTTGAACATCTTCAACTCTGCAAATGCAAACTGCAAACTCTTCAACTAAGTTTCATGGTTGCCACATGCTGCAGAATACCTAAACAGCATTGCTGTTACACATCTGCAGCGGGTTGACTATAAAAAGTCACATGGGTGGCCTTTGTGGTTTCACAGACTCACAGACAAAATCTTTGAACTCATACACTTTTACATGGAAATATACGCTCTTCTGTTATGCGTTCAGCGTGACTTCCTGCCAAAGTAGTTATTTTCTGACGTCTTTTTCACCTCCATATGCACCCGAGATGCATGAGCTTGTATTCGTCATTAAGCTGGCATAACACATTTTACGCAAACCATGCACAAATCACTCAATGACAAATAAGCTCAGCTTTAGAGATTCTTCTGTGATTGTCAAAGGCAGAGGAGTAGACTACCACTACTACTACTGAACCCTCACAATATATAGATCTGCATAGAAGTATTAATTTCATTATCTAGTTATTTGATTAATTTTGTTATTTTTCATTATTTTTATTGTTTAATATTTTAAATGTCTAATAAAATGTCTGAACAATTACAGAAAATCAGTTGTCAATCAATTATCTGCCCATCGACAAATCAGTTCCTTGATTCATTTCAGCTCTTCACTTGTATATGACAATTGGTATTTCATATGTGCCAGTCAATCAGCACTGCAAACAAATTCTATACATCCAGTATCTTCACTGCAGCTGTATTATGCATGCAACAAGTCAGTCAAATGGAGAGGAATATAGTAATATTGAACAAATTCATGGATTCTTATCTAATATATCAAGTTAAACTTTCTAAAGGGTCTTGCAGCACCTGCAACAGCATTTGTAGCCAAGTTGAACACTGTGACTAGTTATTGTAGCTGGAACTTACTGTTGGGTGGGGTGCAAAACAACCATAGTTTCGGTAGCTCTGCACAATGTGGTGGCGCCACAGTTCTCACAGAGCCAATAGAATGAAATATATTTTTTCTATTAAAACACCATAAATGTTAAGATCCACATAATTAGTCAGGAAAAGGACCTATCTTCATGTTTTCTTCCTATTTAACCTTTGCTAAGATGGAGTCTTTCAGCGACTGTCTAAGTTGCACAGATCTTTTCAGTTGTTGAATTTGGAGAGTGTTACACAGAGCAGCTCTGAAGAAATGTAGTCCCATTCAGCCTTCATTTAAATATGATTATTTTGGTTGTCCATGTCACGGTCAAAGTATAGGAAAAACTTCTGTAAAAGGGCGAAGTTCACGTTCACACTTTTACCTATTGTCTTACGGTTGTCCATGTAGTAAAGAGTTTTGTACTAGTGTCTTTTTTTTGCGAGATAAATACAAACAGGAAATGTGAGACGAGCAAGAAATGGAACAAAGGTCCTCTACCAGAATCAAACTGGGCAACATTGTGGTTTTATGATTTGTGCTTATTGATGTTGTTCACACAGTGCTGAGAGATATAACTAGGTCTGATCATTGAACTAAGTGAACAACCTCAATCTATCTAAGAAAGTGTTAGTGTGCAGACCTCAAAGTGTGAAAACATGATCAAACTCTTCAGACATAGCACTGTAAACTGCCAGGACAAACATTTTTGAGGAAAACATACTGAAAATGCTACGTGCATGGTCACATCTTTAAATTTAAGTGGAGTTTTGTTTTAGTTTTCCAAAAAATATTTCTGTAACTCGGCAGGATGTTGCTGGTGTCGTGCAAATGACCACAATCTTACTCTAATACTAAAATCAACTGTTTTTCCTGCAGAGAAAATATGACTTGATTTTGAAGTTTATGAAGCAGACCAAGCTGTCAATATCCACACTTCCACCCTGTTTTTCCTTAGCACATATATTGTGCACAGATCATGTTAATGACAATTACAGTCCTCTGATTCAAACTGATATTTAAACTTTATACCAAAATAAAGTATAAATTTACATGACTGTGAATTGAATCATAAAACAAATACCTACACATACACAGTGCTTGTTAACAGCATGTGTGATTAGACTTAAAAGGAAATGCCATTCTGTCTACTTATTACATGCATGCTTTACTTATTTTTCTTTTCTATGATGCACATTTTAACTGTACTTACAGTTAGCATCGCTAGACATAGTGTTTTTTGCCAAGTCGACATCTAGTGTTCGTGAAAAGCTAAACAAGTCTCTGACAGAGCAACCAAACAATTAACCAATGTCTCAGAGGGACAGCCATGATTCCACCATTGTAGGAAGAGTGGTGACATTGGAACTGGGCCACAACGTTTGCCATGTTCATCATCTTGGTTAGCGTGGTAACAAGTGGTAATTGGCACTAAATACAAAGTACAGCAGGTAGAGGCTGGTGGGAATGTTACTAGTTCTGCAGGTATTTTGGCCAAAGTATTGGACAGACTAAAAGTTACTTGAAAATGTCCTTGACAAAAAAATCAGGGGGTCACCAAAGTTATCAGGATACATCGTCTGGAGACCATGAATATCTGCAAAAACATTAAATGCTAATAACTAATACATTTCATTCAAAATCATAAACCGTGCTGCTGTAACATGCAAATTTACCCTTGAGGATCAATAAAGTCTTATCTTATTGGTATAATTTATCACGGTCTTATCAGGAGGTTCAGTAGGTAGGGCAGTTATCTCCAAACCCCAGGGTTGGTGGTTCGATTCATGGTTCCCCCCATTATTATTATTATTATTATTAATATTATTATTATGTGCCATGTCTGTACAGTGTCACATGTGGTAGTGAGGTCTCATAGTAATCTACCCACAGGTTGTCAAGAAAGGTTGTGATACTTCAGTCTTGATCAAAGTGAAAAACTGACATTGAGTAGGGCTGAAAACATCTCAAGCATTAAGTCCAAATAATTAAAAATTAAGGTCATAACATAAACCTATAGTTTCATTTAATCATCAAGGAGACGTGTCTGTCCAAATTCGGGTGAGTACAGACTGTCAGTCTCTGGTTTGTCACTGGAGGAGGAGATATTATGATAACAGACAGGTTTATGACAGTGATACAGTAAAATGCACCCACCAAAAGTCAAGACAATAAATTTCCTTCCTTCACACCATCTACGTGTGTGCATAAATACAAACCTCTCTGAGACAACAGCTACACCTGACACATTACAAAAACGAGGCATTCTAAACGTGAACTCATCAACGATGCCAAAGAAGACACACGTGGAGAACAACATAAGCAAATTTTAATTATTTAAAATTTCAGGGAATCTGCCACTGCCAGCAGAAAGTTATGTCAAATTAGTGCTGATTGCTATGATGCAGGAAACGTGCTGATTCAAATGAAAGATAGTAGGGGAGGATGAGGAGGAGAAGACATATTGCTAATGACGGGGATGGCTAGGCTCACTACACAGTCTGGCCAAGCTCATAAATTCAATTCAGAGTTTTAATGTTTGAAGACCCATCGACCTTATAGCTTTCTACGAATTAACCATCTACTCTGGTCATCCACTGCAGCTCTCTGTGTGCTCACAAAAAATGTAGAGGAAAGACAAATTCCCAAATCTGAGATGTGAGAATCTGCAGAAAAACAACATCTCTGCCCTCAAAGGAATGTAGAGGAATCTAAATCAGTCTGTGTTCAACTAACCCTTTCACCCTTTCCCTAAGTAGGAGTCGGCACATTTCTAGCATGTTAAAGAACTATTTAAACTCCACAATGTCCTGAGGCTTTTCCTCTGATGTGACAAATATCTCATCATGTGTCATTCATGATGCTCTGAAGTCCCTGCATTAAGGAGGACTCAGGAGGAAGGAGGAAGGAGAAAACAGCTTCAGCTTATTCACAGTTACAGTTGAAATGATAAATTAAATAATAAGACAGAACATGACAGATTAATTGTTCAAGTAAAATTTTCGAGCACAATAGTGAACAGTCTCTGTGACAATTTACAACCTTTATTTCAGTATCTCTGGTTGAACCTGTGGGCTGGATAAACAACCAACTTTACTTATACAATAAATTCAGTAACATCATTTTAGTTTTTAGAGATTTTGTCGATCTTTTTTACTATATTCTGACATTTGATAGTTCAAATAACAATTGAATTAGACCAAATGGATTAACTAAAGAATATAATCAGAGTTTCGGCACAAATTGACAGTAATTTTAAAAAGTGAGCTGTTCATTAAGTCGTTTTTCAAAAAACACGTAAAAGTAAGTAAAAACATGAATTTGCTGCTTTGCTGCCTTTTTCCATTTTTAATAATAATAATTTTGGGCTTTTGTCAGACAAAATGTAAGTAAGTAAGTTCTGATTAGTATTTTTTTTTATTTACTAGTAGCATATTCTGAATGATTAATTGGCTAATTGAGAAAATAAATAACAGATTAAAAGATAACAAAAGCAACTGTTAGCAACTGTTGTTAAATGCCCTACATGGCAATTAAAATGTCACAAAAGATAAAAATAAATGCCCATCACAACTTCCCAGAGCTCAAAGTCGTGTCCTAAAATGCCTTGTTTTGTTCAAACAACAATCCAAAACACATCCACCATTTTTGTTGAATGAAATATTACAATAATTGTTACAATTATTTACTGTCAATCAGCTAATCAATTAATCTATTGATAGTTTCAGTTCTGTTTTGGGCTATACGCAGACATAGATAAACAAGCTATCTGAAGACGTCATCTTGAGCTCTGAGGATCTGTGATGGGCCTTTTCTTAACATCTCATAAATGATTAATCATATCATCAAATAATAACTGACACATTAAACAAATGAAAATTGTCAGAAATTGCAGCTCTGTAGTCGAAAGTAAAGGTGTTTATGCATCTCACATCTTTGGTAAGCTCGGTCACTCACATCCAGCACATGGTGATTAAAGCCAGATCCACCTCTCCTCAGCAGCCAAACTAAAACCACCTGTAGCCCCATCAGCTGCAGCTACATAACCACGTGGGCCTCTGAGGGAGGAGAGGTAGCTCCGAAAACACGGGATCTCCCAGCATGGTATTTTACCCCCATGTAACCCAAACGAGGCCATACGCACACAGCTCAGGCTGCATTACACTTAGCAGGAGTGTGCAGAATTGGACATGAGCTGATAACATAACATGGACTAGTTCAGTTCAGTAACTGCAGCCAGACTTCTGCACTAACAAATCAGCCTAAAGGTGAACAGACAGAGTCAAGATCATTGTTTGATGACCTGCAGCAACCCGACAGGAGTATAAGAGGGGGCAGAGGGAACATGCTGGACCAGGAAAACGGGACTGCTTGATGTGATGGGAGTAATTTGCTATGTGAGCTTCTGCTGATCCTTTTATATACACACAGCTGCACACACACACACTTTTCTCTTTCTCTAACTCAATTCTTTAATGATCCTCACAAGCCAGTATCACATGTAAGCACAGGAAACTGTGGACTAAAGAGAGACGTGCACTGTGTTCTTTCTTCTCTCTTTCTCTCCGGCAATCTCAGAGGACACCTTCACACAACCTTGCTGGTACTTACCCTGCTGGTTGAACCTGAACGTGACCTAGAAGTTAATTCACTACTCCTGGTCTGGAGCTGAACCTGAGATCACATCCCAACACCAGAGGGACCAAGTCAGATCAATTACTAATGTAGACTGAACTGCAGACACCGCCTCTTAAAGCTGACCTAAGTCCAATATTCATTTCACTTTTCACATTATAAGAATTTATTTTGAACAGTTATCACTGATGATTTGTGAAATATTCACTAAAGATTCATCCACATGTTTGTTTTGTCTCAGGCATAATTGTACATGACACGTATCTTGAAAATTCAGCAGAAACATGGTGAAAATACATAACATTGCAGAAATGTTTGGTAGTAACAAAACTTCTTCAGGAAGTCTTGACACAAGTGTTAACTCTGGCGTGCACAACATTCAATTAAAGCACCATACAGTAATTTGACTCTAATGGCTCTTTTATATGAGACCATATCACACTGCTAGGACCAACACTGCAGCGTGTAGAAACAATTAAGTACTCTGCGGTTTCCCTCAGTTAGAATAAATAACATCTGGGCAATGTGGACGGAAAGTATTTAGGGGCATTTTACGAGGACATTGTGATGCCACCGGTCATGCAGGCAACGTGAGTGACACACCTAATGGATGCTTTTAGTCGCTTAGTGGTCAAATATGCAGACAGCGATGATCTAAGCTGTTGTCTAGCGTGTGCGCAAAGATGCGCCGGAGACCTTGGCTCGGTGTAGAAGACGCGCCTGTCACTCGATATTTTACCTTAGAATGGGCACATGCGCCTTAATGCATTTCTGTTATTACTCACCAACAACTGCCACTGCTGTCAAAGTGAAATGTTGATTTGTCCTGAGCATCCTGGCGCACAAAGTGTCCCGTCGCCTTTACCCTTTTTACGCTCGGTTTCAGCTAAACACAGATCCCCAGAGAAGTGAGTTCGCTAAATGACCAACAAGAGTCCACAAGGCATTTCCTGTGCTTCAGCATCCGCAGTTTAACAATCTGAAGTCCTGTTTCAAACGGAGTCCACTACTCGGGATGAGCGGGACTGAAGCAGGGAGGAGTATGAGGAGTAAAGTGGGCAGGAGAGCTCACTCGTAAACGTTTTGTGGGGGCTTGGTCTGACTGTCCATGGGTAAATCTTACTACCAGTCAAATAACAGCAGTGCACTGATGTCTGGAGACGAGAATACAACTGTCAGGCACAGTTAGACCAGAATAATCCCAGTTAAAATACATAGTTCAGTCTTTTACTTTAGCTGTTACCAACAGTGGACATTTTCTTATAAATCTCATTGTACAGTAATTGCCTATCAAAACATGAACTAAATGTGTAAAAAGTGCATAAATTCTGGCCAATTTATGGGGGATTAAATGTGACAAAATGACATTTTGGCTTACTTGGTCCTAATAATCATATACACATATTTTTAATCACAATAATTTAATCTCAGTATGAGTGAAATCAGAGACTGAAGTGAAAACACACACAGTACTGTAGGTTCAAGTGTGAGCGAAAGGAAAAAACTGTGGATTTTCCCTTCTGATAAAATTTGTAAAATTGCTCTCATGCTCCTTTGGCGCTCAACCCTTCATGTAAGTAGTTTTATTTCCCAGGAGTCCACACTAATTTCCCATCTGTGGTGACTTTGTGTTGAAAGTTATAAAATCACTACTGGATTAAGAAGTATGCAGTCACTATGTGTGTTTTAGGCCTACAGATTTTCTTCTTCTGTTCATTAACACAGATTCATTTTTCTGATGAGTCATTCAAATCCATCCATCCATCCATTTTCTTAACCGCTTGTCCTCGTAAGGGTCACGGGGGGTGCTGGAGCCTATCCCAGC
>JAUMHL010000004.1:6817067-6839165 GCA_032362345.1 Sandelia bainsii
AATCCATCGCAGGGCTGACACATAGAGACAAACAACCATGCACACTCACATTCACACCTACGGACAATCTTAGAGTCGTCATTCAAATCAAACTGTACAAATCCAATTTCCATACAGTACTTTCAGTACTGCATCTCATGCACAACTATTTCATGGCGTAAAAGATAACAGTGTACAGTTTATTTCAATATGTTTTACATTTAAGCTTCTTACCATTAAAAAGTAAACATACTCATGTAACACACTTCACATTTTATTTCTCAAAATTTAATGCATTTATAGAAAACGTATGCATAAACATAGCAGCTGTGTAGGGGTCAAAGCTCTGGCAGCTTGAAACTGACATCTACTGACAGCCTGGGTATAATCAGCCAGTTACAGTAAAGTCATCATTTCTGAAATGTTCAAAACAATTCAATAATTGGCATCTTAAAATCACAATAAACTTTTTATCAGGCACAACTGCATGATTCACTCACAGTGTCCAGCAGTTCGTGCACTGGTGTGAGTTAGTGGCTCAGTTCATGAAGTCGCATCGTACTGTCAAACTGAAAAATATTTGACTGATTACATTTGTTCAGCTGTTTGTCTTTAGCCAGCAGATTAGTTCCTGTGCTGGAGCTCTATTTTAGCCCCACATGACTTGTGCTGTTACAAAATGTGCAATGTTACAAATAGACGGAAATGTGGTTTCAAATCCAGGGACACACAGCTGGAGATACCCCGCAGAAATCCCAGTAACATAATTATAGGATTATTATAAGGAGGGTTGGGGATACTGTTCATTCAGAGATACACCTATGATTACAACCAACTATACCAACAAAGTGCAGTGTTACCGTAGAATGCAAACAAATACTTATTCATTCACAGAATCAGAAAATTACTTACTCACATGCATCTGGGAGTGATATCCCAGCAGTATTTCCACAGTCCTGACCAATAATCCTCTAACCTGCATACCTCAAATTTGTAAAAGATCTTTGGACTAAAGCTTGCCAATTTCACACTATTACATTATGTGTAGTATAGTTTTCAAAAATGTTATGAGTAGAACACACAAATCCTCTGGTGGCAGGTTCAAGTCATATCAAAATACTGGGGGAGAAAACCACTGGCATCGACCTCTTCTTCATTATTACAAGACAGAAACCATGTGATGACACCCCAGAAACCACCAGTGTTTATCCTGCAGATCCCTACTGACACCTTAAGAACCACTGGCAATCAATAGCCAACCATTTTCAAAACAATTTAGCAAACAAAACATACCTCTAGAATTTCTACAGGAGCTAACATTGCAAACCCCCATTAGCCAACGGAATAAAATATATGCACATTCAAAATAATTCTCATGAAGTAGCAGATGTTTTTTTTTCCATATTTCTTTTGATTATGTTGTTATTTTTGTCTGACTGGTTGCTGTGTTATCAGGGGTTTTGTGGCAGGTTAATGTTTTTATCGCTGTGTTTAGTGGACAGACTGGTCTGGGACATGTTAGATTGGCACCACAGCTTGGGGTGAGGGAAGTGGTTAGCTTCTGCCACTGTAATTCCATCCATCCTTCAGCTATACTCACTTATCCTTGAGGGTTGCAGGGTGCTGGAGCCGATCCCAGCTGACATTAGGAAGGAGGGAGGGGACAACCTGGACAGCTTTCAAGTCAATCACGGGGATGACATGTAAGCACATAAATGTTGAGTCAAAAAGACGGATGAATGCAGACCAAAATTCAGGTGTTTTTCATGGCAATGCACTACAAAAACAGACACAGACTTAGTATGTGGCCATCTGTATTTTTAATGTAAAGACATGCAACCATTCTAATGTACATATTCAGAGTCTCCACTTTAAGGCAGTTAACGGTTGTTAGAATGTATGCTGCTGTAAGGCGGCAGTCCTAACCATAGACGTGTAGAGAGCTACTAGTTGTTGTTGCATAGTTGTGATTATCACTCATGAAACTAAACCAGGTGCTGTATCCTTTATCATTTTAAAAGTGAGACTTAACTTAATTTGGATAACTCTTCTCTCCACCACCAAGAAATTTGATATTTTAAATTTGATGTTATAAAACATTTTGATGGGAGCTGAGAGCATTGATTGAACACCGTTAACCACCTAAAATACA
Organism: Sandelia bainsii; assembly: GCA_032362345.1. NCBI lineage: Eukaryota > Metazoa > Chordata > Actinopteri > Anabantiformes > Anabantidae > Sandelia > Sandelia bainsii. The sequence continues at coordinate 6,819,199 of JAUMHL010000004.1, forward strand.
TTGGTGTAATCATCATCTTCTGCAACCACTATGTGGAAGCTACATTTTACTGAACACACTTGCATCTAACATATTCTGCTTCTGTTTTCCTTCTTTGAATTTACTTTTCAGCCTTGCTTTGTCTGCCTGTGCCACTACACCCACACAAGCCCTCACAGACACACCTGCATGTTTGCATCCATTTCCTCAATCACTGAGTTATCACCTGTTATCTTTCCCCATTTTGGTGTGTAAATATTATGGATCTTGTTATATACAAACAACTTCAAATATGAAGATCATTCGGAGTTATTTACATCACATACAGTATATATTGTTGTAGCTTGCCTCATTGTATAACTATGCACACACATACACACACCATATAGCTTACATAGTGTACCCAAACACAACACATGTACACTTTAAAGTCACGCAAAGACACGTCTGTATCAGACAGGATCTCAGAAACTTCCAGTGACTGAGACAATTTACAAGAGTCCTTCCTGTCTTCAGCTCTGCAGATATCACAGGCTCAGGAGACTCAGGAAGACTCTGATTAGTTTCAATGCATTTCCTCACTACATCATACCCTCCCCCACCCATCTCTCCCCTTCCTCATCCTCTTACACACTTTGTCCCAATCATATGCTTTCTTCTTCTGATAAAAATGCACAGAGTAGTAATATAACTCTATGTTTTCATATTTTGACCCCCTACACAGTTTCCTTCCCTCCGTCCCCTGCCTTTCATCCTGACCTACTATATTCCTATTGTAACCATGTAAGTCTACTCTTATGTATTTCATTCTCTCTCTCCCTTTAACTGTGTATATACATGCAGACAGGAAGAGAGCATTAGGAATCTACATGATAGCCTCTCTATATAATGTTCATAATAAATCAAAGGCATCTTTATCCAATTTCACAAATGCTTTATTTGAATAAATTCCTCTAAAACATTTTTCTTCAAACATTCAAGCTTGTCTGGGTTGCTTTTTGTGGTGTAAAGCTACACTAAGGTAATAAAGACAAACTGTGCATCCCAAGGACAGCAAATCCCTTTAAGTGAAGGTTCATATTGTCTGACAGACAATATTTATTTTCAGAGTGGGTCAGTCATTGGGGCATGCTAAAACTAAACAGTAGACCCTCTTATCCCAGTAACAACCTTTCCCCTCCAGTGAAAGCTACTTACAGTGAGCATCTAAGGAATCTGTAATGTATACAAGAGGATAGTGCTTGTAGATGACAGCTCACAGTAAACATATACTATGTATGGTATTCTCTGTTTTTATCTTACCTTATACTGTGTACTAGTTTGATACCAGGGAATTTGAGCCTATGTACCTAAAATGACAGTCTGCATTTCACAAATTACCCCATAAAGTTGTACTTCCATAAAGTTGTGGGACACACAAGAGACCGGAGGTAAACAGATTAAAGCTCAATATGACAATATTAACAATGGATCTAATGACAAACTGATGAACATCCAACTCTGCAGTTCCCTCAGCTCCAAGGAGGACTTTCAGAGAAAAACACAAGATGATGTATTTTCCTTTAATGTTCCCAACAAGTTATTATCCTATTTTGGGAACACATTACACTACAAAAAAAAAAGAAAAGAAACAAAACACTTGTATTTAGCATTGCCCACGTGTGATCTGATAGCCCAAGACATATTTTAACACTGAGTGTGTAAAAAGGGTCTTGACACATCCAATAGTCTTCCAATCGGACCCTTCCTTTTGTGGTAAATTATCATGTCTTTCGTCCTCTGAAACAGATTTTCTAAGCCTGATGACAAAGCTCCTCCAGAACCACTGAAGACATTTTACATTCTAACAGTTGTGAGTATAACTGGTGGAGTGCCCCTTTGAAGAACCTTAAAGCAAATTAATGTCATTTGGTTTTTTCATCATCCTCGACAATTATTTTACAAATCAAACCTGTTACTGGTGAAATAGATTAAATGTGTAATAGGCATATGAATGTAAAGATAAAACAAAAGTAGAAAAGAAGATTCTTCTCTATTTACATACTACTACTAACACAGCCAGAACGAGGTACAGCAGCCAATTCTGCTTTCTATGATTATCTCTGCAGAAACTAGATTCATGAAAGGATAAATACAGCCGCTCATTGCTATATAAGGACATGCTGGCTCTATACTGTTGTCGAGTTCGAGAAGTAGTTATGCTGCATGACTGTAGAGCTCCTTCGATGGTGGCAGCACTGATAGTTGCCTACAAGCATGACTTAGCAATGCCACTGGGAGTAAAGTTCAGCAAAAAAAATTAAGTCAGCTCAGTATGAAAGAAAGCAGATCCATCCTCACTGATTCCTCTGTACTCTCTCTGTTCTCTGATGAGAACAACTTTTGACTATGTTTTAAACTCTAACATTAACCAGAACAAGGAGATCAAATGGAAATATCTTGAGTTGAAATCCCACTATGATCCTCCCTCTTTTTTCTTGCTGTGTCCCTTATCATCTGTTTTATTTATTTGTTACTACTAAATGAATGTCAGGCAGCCTCAAATAGGAAACAGCTCATAATAAAAAACAGATGGAAACCAATATGATAAGTGGATCTGTGCATTATTTCCTGTGTATTAGAAAGTGGCTTGTGTGAACACATTAGGCCTAATGCTACACTTACATTCAAACTCTCACAAAACTTTACTTTCCAGTAAAAAGGCCTCAACCTTTTTTTTTTACTACCCATTACATATACAAACACACACAACCCAAATTCATCCAGATGTGAGAAATGCCCACAAAGCTTCAAAAAATAACTTGAGAAAGTTGGTTAATTAGTCAACAAATACTAAAAAGGGAAGTAAAAGCTGGTTGTTCCTTTTCTTCTTAATTCCTAATTGATGCTTCCATTGAGGCATGTGATGATAAATGATCACAAAGACTTCAAAGTAACCTCCAATCCCCCCCCCGGGCATCTGAAAACAGCAATCTAACACATGTGGACCAGCAATTAGAGGTCCCTTCAGTCTCATCATTCCTGGGGTTCTATCTCCCCTCTCTGTGTTTCTGAAATAACTTAGAGCTTCATGTCACTCTACACAGAACAGCAGAGGGTCTCGACCCTTTGACTCTGTCAACACTGTCTCCTACAGACACACCGGGCATCGGTGAGTTGATCTCTTCTGAGTATAGTCATGCATAACATAAAATCACCTCACATGTTTGCATATCATTCAATGTAACATACTTAAAAGTAGATTTTTACATGCATACCTGTCTTTTATTTGAAATAATTTAGGTCACACTAGTTCTTCATATTTGAATTTAGTGGTCCCTTGATGTTTCCTCTAGCACCACCATGAGGTGACTGTTGTGGTTTTGATTAAAATGTCTCATAAAATATTAAAATTACATGTGACACAAAGTTTCATATTCCCTGCAGGATCAATTGTAATAAGAGAGGTGATTTCTTAACCTTTAATTTTTTGTGTAATAGTTTGAATTGTGACCAAACACCCACTAAATTGTGATATTGGCATTCAGCTCAAAGCAGGACTATGCCTTGGAGCCTGACAGAACCACTAACATGGCTGTAAACTCTTGTTTTGTCCTGTCTCTTCCTGTATCCTCCAAGAGGACTTTTGTTGGAGGACACAGGAACTGTTGTGGAAGTAGAGTCAAAAGTTAGAAGCCATTATGGGTCTGAAGTTTGTTATGTATGACTGTGACTGCCTAACAATGACTGGAATGTGATTTCCATCAGTTTGTCCCCAGACCATAGTGTCCGTATAAAGGAAATTTGGTGGAGCTTCTCAGACTGGAATGAATTGTTTAAAGAATGATGAGTGCCAAAACTGGACTGCACACACATGCATGGTTGTTCGCAGCATATGACGTCACATTTTTTGTGACCGGAGGGTATCATATTCTGCTCAGAGTGCAATAATTTCTTGGCGTAACATCTGACATTACAGCATGGTAAACACGGGTGGAGTCATGATGGGGGGGTAGGGGTATGGTCAACTGGGACTGACGGGGCTGATTCAGTTATGTTCACAGTATGAGAAAATGTTGTGCATTGTCCTGTTGTTTTTGTATTCGAAATAAACCGACCTGAGAAACCCTCAGTCACTGACAGACCTTTCTTAATGTGCTTTACAAAATGGAGACAAACTCAATCTATGTTTCGGAGATGTCACCATGTTTTGCAGATATTGAGAGCGTAGTTGCATGAAAACCATAGAACAGTAAGGAAGCCATAAAAAATAATCATGGCTTCCATGTAGTTACCTGTGTTCCCCCAGTGTTGTAAGAGTGTAATGTGTTGTAGAATATTACATTTATCTGTTTTGTACGCAGCGGAATATACATGATTTATTTGTATGAAAAATAGATAAGGTGCCAAATTTGGTACTAAGCTCCAGGAAAAATTTAACTCCAGTGTTCATAGGATACTGTTCTCAGTTTATGAACTACCTTTAACTTGAATATTACATAATTTCATTTTTAAACGATCAAATATAACAAGTAGGTACTTAAAAACTGCAGCAACTAACACATTCTTCATTTCCGTTACGGCTTTCTTAGAAATATCCTAAGAATATTATGAAATAAAACATGAAAAGGTACAATTTACAATATCACAGACATTACTGCCTTCTACTCTGAGTTTATGGTATCATCTTTCATATGGCTTCAATGTAATTGTATATTGACTGTCCAAATGGCATAGGGTATATTCATGACTTTTTATTTAATTAAATTTTGCCAGCTTAGTCTGATTTGTTTACCAGTTGGCTGCCACAGGTGGTAATGCTGAACAATGTCTGTGAAACGTCAGGAACACTGCACGGTGTGCAGCAATAAAGCAGGAGATTCTGTTACTGTCTGAGTAAAACATTATGTTGGCCACCAGTGACAAAGAGGGGGTCAAGGGGCTTTAACTTTACCTTTTGTTTTTGAATTCCTGTGTCAATTCTGTGAGGAAGTTAATTTTTGACAGATTTAGTTTTAGTCACTTTGACAGGTCTCTTATGGTGAATATGAATTCAAGGGCAGTGAAGGGCACAAAGCGGTATCACATCTCCTCACATATATGCTGGCATGCAGCAGTACTAGCGAATATCATTGATGCGTGTGCTTGACCCTTCTGTACTCTACCTCCCTTTGTGAAACCAGATGATGATTAAGATCATGAGGTCTCCATGCCCCATCATCATGTTCACTTAGACTTGGCTTTTTCAACCACAAATCCCATGTTTGGGCTGAACCACTGGTTGGCCTCTGACCACAACTAGGGAGAAGAACAAGAAGTCATCTGGTCAAGATTATTAGCTGGCTGAATGTGCAATGAACCATAATATTTTAAGCAAAGGTGTTAACAAAACTGTGCAAAAGTACCCCATTACAAGTAAAAGTTTTGTATCCAAAATCTTATTTAAATAAACATAGAGTGGTTTTATCATTAAATAATATTCTACAACAGATTACATTTGTTTTGTGCATACAAATGGACCCAGTGGTATTTTGTTGTGTATATGGCTGCAACTAATGATTATTTTCATAATCAATTAAACAGCTATAAATTTGAAATTAGTAAAAAAATGCACCCTCGCAGTATCCAGGTAAATTATTTGCAGGTTATTTTTCTGTCAAACCAAAGTAAATAAGTAGGTTGTTGCTCATTTAACTACATTTAAATTTAACCTGTAACAGTGTTATTCAATATACTGAATCAGGTAGTGGAGTAGAAGTGGCATGTGTAGAAGTAGAAGTGCTCAAATAAAGTATAAATACCTCAAAACTGTAAGTAATTATTTAAGCAAAAATATTTAGTCACTTTCCACCACTGGTTGTTTTTGCCTTAAACTGAGCAGAGCTGCCCTGACTGCTTCATCACTTCTGCCGAGCAAATAAACCAAACGTTTAAAAGCATGAGCTCATCTGTGCTGCTCACTCATCAGCTGTTCCCGGTCTCTAATCAGACGTCTTCTGACTGAACAATGTTGGTCTACTTCATACAAACAAGGCAAGGTTCTAGTTAGCGCTCAAGTTAATGGATGGCTGCGTGTTGACTTTCTCTGTGCTGATTGTAAATGTGGGTGTACGTGCAAATGTAAACACAAAATCACATGTGTGTTTTTGTACTGTGTGTGTATTGTGTGTGTGTGTATGTGTGTGTGTGTGTGTGTGTGTGTGTGTGTGTGTGTGTGTTTGTGTAAATTTTCTTACAGCTGACTTTCAGAGCCCCGAGAGGGTCCCATTGTTAAAGGCTTCCTGTAGGAAACACTATGAGGGATCTTACAAACCCATGTAAGCCCACAACACACAGCATATTTTACTTTTGTAAGTCTCCCTCTTACAAAGCAAAAGTTATATTTCTTCAATACACAACTTTGTTGCTGGCAGGCTTATGTGACCAGTAGATTAACTAAATATTGCTGTATAATATGAATTTTCTCCATTTGTGTTTCTGTTACATTAGTTAAGCATTTTAACAAAATACTAGTAGTTAGCATAAACATCACATAATTTAACAAAACTTACATTAGTCTGGCTTTAACAATTAAACCTGCAATAATTAATTTTTTGGCCACTTTGAACACAACACATACAGTCACTTTTGAAAGTACTGAGAATGTGAACATGTGATCAAATGTTGCACGTCTGTGTTTACATCTGCGTGCTATGGGTTACTATGGAATAGTGGCATACCTATTGTTTTGTTTGGCGAAAAGGTTGTTTAATTCATTCAAATCTGATGGAGAAGGGGGAAAAGTTGATATTCATCTAATATCTGTGTATTCATCTAATACTAAAAATCATTGTAAATGATCTTACTTTTGTTAGAAACCTATAAAAAACAAAGTAATTCTCTCAGTAATTCTTTCTGTCTGTCATCGCTATATAATAGACGTCTATTATAAAAATATTGATTATAGACCATTTAAATTTTAAACTGTACTGAACAACTATAACCCAATAAACCTGTGGTTGTAATGAATTTAACTCTAGTTTTAGACTCTAATTGTTATTCTGATGCTTTCCATATCTGGACTGATTCTGAAACAACAGGCTTCATTCAGCTAAATGCACGTGATCAAAGACTTCCTTAGTTCATCAGCTGATCTGTGTCCTAGATATGAGGCTTTAAGTCCATGTATTTAAGTCTCTGCTGTGAATTAACATTCGCAGTAATTAACATTACTCTTTGGTGAGTTACATTATATGCTGTAGATGTATTGCCTCATTGCTGTGTTTATTATTCCTGTCACTGTGAATGAGGCGAAGGCAAAGCAGTTCCACTAATTGTGCAGAGTTGGAGCAGATGTTGAGACAGACATTTCGCTGGTTTCTTTCTTTCACCCTTATTATCCTTTCTCTTTCAATGTCTTTTTTGGCTCTGTTGTTGGCTGTGTGTATGACACATAGCCACTCTGTCCACCTGACCCTGGAGATAGTATGTCCTTCTGCTGCTATCATCATTGCAGTACAAATTGCACCAAGCTTCTGTTTCACTCACTTTTCAAGTTCACAACAGCCCAAAACAATTAAACAATTTTCAGATTTGGAGATGTGACCTTTTATTCTCCAATTATTTCTATACATTTGTGCCTCTTTTCCTATCTTGTTTCTTATTATTGTAACAAGCTGTGAGACAATTGATAGTAGCTTCATTTTCCAGCCCTCTTCATATGATCCCAAAATTGTGATTCTGCTTTTTCTCAGCCTTCTAGTATTTACTGAATATCACAAGCTATTAAATATAATTATATTTTCTCAGCCATTATTCTCCAGTGAGTTACTTAGCATTGCATTGCAATCCCCTAGTTGTCTCTGTGGGAGTGTGTTCTTCTGCATTTATATGAAGGGGGCACTAAGGGTCAGCCCTTTGCCTGCTCCAGAGGCAGGAAATGGCTCCAATATGGGCATGAGTGTGGCCTCCATTAAAGCTCTGGGGAGTGATTTAGTCTCCTTGTCAGGACTAGAACTGCAAGATCAGTGCACAAAAATGTACAAAGTGAAGAATACAGATGTTTTCTTTGGTCCATTTACAACCAAAGACCTCTGGTAGGCTTCACAGGGACCTAAAGGTTTATTAATAGTGTCAATGGGGTAGCAGATGATGAGCTGATACGTCAAGTAAGATTTATGTTAAATGTTTGTGTTGCCTTGTCAGTAGATAACGTTTTATCCTTTCTTTGTTTTCATGCTTTTTATAACATTTCATTTGAATCTAACACGTATTTAATGTCTTAGTTTGATTAGGCTGATGCTAAGGCTAATGTTAAGGCTTCCTGTTTTCACTTACACATGTTCAGACCTCAGCATGGTGACATTTGCTATATGAGATTTTTTCCAGGCCTAACACTCTAATGCTTGTACTTTTTGTCATCTTGGACTGCGTGCAAATATGCTACCTAAATGGTCAGAGTGTCGGTCTACTGTCTTGGCTGTGATGGTAGCAGAGATAGTTGTTTACACAGAGCATATTTCCAACCATCTGAGGAATCAACTCTCCAAGGAATCTGTAAGGCCACATTTGAGGGCTCCTTAACGTCACAAAAGAAGACAGTGTTTGTTTCTTGTAGCCTGTTTGTGATGTGTTATGACTTTCGCGGCAGAGATGAAAAAAGCATAATATATTCATAATACTCTACAAAGACAGCTGTTGACTGCTAGTTACTTTAACATACACAATATTATGTAATAGGAGCTGCTAAAACATGTTATATTGTCATATAAAACAGTATAATCCACTTAAAAGGTTCAGTGTTTTAACTTTCCACTGACCTAATCAGTAATTGCTTGCTAGAATTAAACAGCTAAGTGGAACTATAACAAAGTCTGGTAATGTAAACAAAAACTAGGAAATTAACTAGAAAAAGTGCAAGAAATATTTATAGTGAGGCTATCTTGCTGAAGGGCTAACAAATTAAAACGGATGACTTCTCAGATACTATGTCAATATAGCCTATTAATCTTTAATAGTCTTTAGTTATTCCACAACATTGTCGATTGCTGCATCTTTAACCTCACTGAAACACCACTTCCTACTGCTATGACCTAATTTCCCAACAGGATCAACAGTATGATCTTATCTTAGATTAAATACTTTTGTTCTTCATCTGCTGCTGCTGCATGCGACCAGTTATTTGTTACAAACCTCTAATCTTCAAGTGAATGTGCTCAAATCTGGATTCACAAATTCTGTGCTTTAGACAATCAGGTTTATGGGATGTGTTTTCTTGAATCTGAAATAACCTGGTTGAACTTGAAGCTGTGTTGGTCCCTGCGAAGGCTTTACTCATCACCACTGAGGAAATCTTGGTGATAATGATCATATTCTGAACAATGAAAACAGAAACATAACACAGTGTTTTTTTTGTCCAATTTAACTTCTAATCAATCTTGTTAAAATATTTGGGGGAGGTGGGTGGAATTGCAATGCAGTTTGACTTCAAAAGCAGACTCGTCAACAACATTGATCAATGTTGTGATCCACAAATGTGACTAAACTAGTTATATCGGTCCTATAGTGTTTTATTTGTGCAAAACAAATGAAGTATAAGTGCCCTTCAATTGGGAAAAAGATCACAGTCATTCATACGGTGGAAGCACAGGATATACTACTCATGAATTTATCCAGAACTTGTTCATTTAAATTACTGTATATATAAAAATACAGACAAAACTTAGTTATTGTGAGTGAAGGTGACAGAAACGAGGTCAGTGATGAAGTCAACAGTATGCAGTCTCACTCTGCTAGACTTTACCTTAGAAACAGAATCAGTTCTCTTGGTTCACTTGTAGTTTTTCAAGGTACTTGACAGGTAAGAGTACTTGGCCAGAAAAATGCTCCACTAGAAGGAAGAGTACCCTTTATTTATTATGTGGGGCTGATTTTAACCACCTTATGTAGTGACAGTAGATCAATCCATAAATGACGTTTTATTAATATCTAATAATCAAATTCTGCATAAAGTAACTAGTAACTAATGATGTTCAAATAAATGTAGTGGAGTATAAGTAGAATATTTTCCTCTGATTTCTAGTGTAGTAAAGGTAAAAGTAACATAAAATGTAAATACTCCAGTATAAGTACCTCAAAATTGTACTTAAGTACAGTGAGTATATGTACTTAGTTACTTAACACCTCTGGATTGAACCACAGCATCTGTTGCAGGATCCCTTGTTCTTCTTCCCTCTGAATATAGTTCTTTATGACTCTCATTGTATTCTTGGGGTCATTATCATGCCGCAGTATTAATTTAGTGCTGTGCTGTGTGGTGGATAAATGTAAACATCTAAAGTGGTGAAAATGTTTGCACAATACTGTATACTGTACCAAGTCACAAGTCACACCTTATAACACTAGTGTGTTGCAAAGTAATTCTATATAGCAATGAGCTGGCATTTTGCTCTGGTGAGTTTATTTAAAGTCTGTCTGTAGACAATTATATAAGAATGACTGAATGAAATCAATTTTATTGAAGTGACCAAGTTTCCTTTCCACAGAGAAACTACTTCCAAATCACATTACAATCAAAATAACAACTCCAACTGAATAACAGTATAAAACAAATTGATTAATAAATCATTATCATCATAAACATCAAGCTTCTCTTCCTGAGCCCCATTGTTTGTATTAATTTAAATGTCTCTTTCTCAAATAAACATTTTAGTCAGTGTTAATCATTTACATCCACCATTTCTATATCTCTTATATGTTTACGGCAAAATATGATGATGTTTCCAGTAGAAAGGACAATAAAAAACAAATAGATACTGCACTGAGCAAAAATGACTTTCATCTAAACTAAAATTGGGTATAAAAAAAGAAAGGGATTACTTCAACAGGAAAGAGGAGCACAGAGCAGCATCACCATCCAGGAACAGAAAGAAAAGGAGAGGAAGAAGAGCACAGGACTCGTTTTCTATTTCCCACACATAGCCTGCCACCTTGTGCTGACTGTCTGTGCTGCATATCATCAGTGCCTTTTGGTTTGAAAAATATAACACGATTCACGATGCTTGAAAAACATCTGTGTATAAAAAGCATTCATATAAATGCTAATATATTTCAGATACTATGTTGAGTTACTATCTTACTGATTAAGTGAAAAGGCCTGCTATCAACATTTCTTTAGAAAGAAAATTAATGGAAGCTGACTAGTTTCCATTAATTTCAACCATCAATTATACACCCAAATGTTTACATAAATATATTCACGTAAATATTACTGTTATCATAATGAATGTTTTGAAACTCAAATATAACTTATGCTCAAGTTTCAAAACTTCAACAGGAAGTCTGAGGATTTGGGAGCAGTGTATGATTATTAATATAATGACCATTTTGTATTTCTGTTGTCTGTTACAGCTATTTGTCGTGTTTGTTTTTTGTTTAAACTTACTTTTTCTGCAAAGCATTTTTTAAATGAAAAATTTACTAGTATACAATGAAGATTTTAAGAAAATTTTGTTTAATCTTTAATATAGCATCTACCCACAGATTTTTTTAGTGATGTTCAAGTAAGGACACCATGAGGTCTGTTTCAAATTCTTCAGCATGTGTTTCTAGAAGTATCCCATGGGGATTTGAGGTATGCTTTGAATTACTGTTCTGTTGTTGAGGTCAACATTTTTTCAGTTTTACTTTCCTGGCCGACTGCTTGACACGTGCATCCAGGATATGCTGATATTTAATGGAATCCATTCTTCCTTTTATCTGGGCAATGTCTTCAGTGCCACTAGCTGCCATGCAACCTCAAAAGAGAATATTTCCATCCTAAAGGGAGTTACTATGTAAACCCATATAACAATTACCTTTAATGTATTTTTGTTGATGCTGTATTGTTGTTATTGTAATTTATATTATTTTCAGTTCAAATTAACTAAATATACCATATGTTTTACCTTAGCTTAAAAGGGACAATGAAACACTGTAAACAATCAACATCCTTGTCATCCTTTGCATCTTTGTTCCTGGTTTCATATTATGTACACACTTTGCACACAGGCAAAACACTACAACTAAACTTGCAGCTTCTATTTACACTCACATTTGTGTTTACATTGATACTTAGCTATATTCATACTTCTATATTATATATGCTTTCTAATCATATGCACATAGTCCATTCCTAATAGTCTTTTCTGCTACTGTTATGGCATCTCCACCTCCCTCTGTAACTGGACACTGGACTTCCTATAGACTGTTGTCTCTCCTCCCATCAGGGAGACGGTACAGGAGCCTCAGGTCTCGAACCAGCAGGCTCAGGAACAGTTTCTTTCACAACACCATCACCCTGCTGAACTCCTAACCCAGCAAAACTCCCACACCCCCAATAACCATACACTCCAATGGTATTGGACACTGCCTAGATTGTACACTTATCTGTATAGTATATTTATATGTTTATTTGTATTTTTTAATCCAGCAATACAATTATACTGTATATAATCCATGTTTATATGTACATATCCGTGATAATATTATTGACATTGCACCAGTACTCTCAACATATTGTATATAATACACCATTATATATTATACTCTAGTATCCGTATATGCACAATATAATTTAAACAGTATATTCCACTATACCTTATATATTGTCCAATACCCCATGCACCTTGTACCTTTCTGCACTTCTCTGCACTTCATCCTACTATTTGCACTACTGGTTAGATGCCAAACTGCATTTCGTTGTATTAGTACTTGTACTATGTATAATGACAATAAAGTTGAATCTAATCTAATCTAATCTACATCTATGGTATAAGCATTACAATGTATAAATTAACCTATTTGTCTACAAATTACATATGTATCATTATTATTGTGTTTATTATGACTCTCTGGTGTTTCCTGTTGTACTTTCTGTCTCCTTGTACTTGCTACTTAGTGAATTTATCTGGTTCTGTTGCCTTTGGCATGTACGTTCATGTGTGCGGTATTTCCGATAACATATGAAGGCAACACGCGAGACGCGTTCACGGTTTCAGTTCGGACCACATCCGACGTCACTGCCCCCGCCACCATGTTGGATCAGGAAATGGGCAGAGTCGAAGCAGGATTCCCAAGCAGAGCTGAGCGTTAACGGCCGTCTTTCCTCGATCCGTCCGCTGTTTCACAATTTTCACTTTTAACAGCCAGGTTACATGCTGCGAAGATTTCTGACTGGTCCAGGTAGGCGTTTTTCTCCGCATTTCACCGTTTTGCCGCACCAGCCATGACTTCTCTCACGCAGCGGACCTCGGGCCTCGTCCAGCGGAGGACCGAAGCCCTTCGAAGCGCCGCCGCCGCCGACAAGGAGAGGGAGTCAGGCGGGGAGGAGGACGAGGCGCGCCGCGGGGAAGAGGAGGACGACGACAAGGGGGACTCGAAGGAGACGAGGCTCACACTGATGGAGGAAGTGTTGCTGTTGGGCCTAAAGGACCGAGAGGTGTGTGCTGATTTTAATCCGACAGTTAGACGAGCTGGTAACTTATTAGTTAAACACTGTGTGCACGCCAGCAAACGTGGAGCTAACTTCGTTTGTTTAACCAGTTCTTCATGTTTCTAGGTAAAAAAACAAAACAACAACGTGGATGTTTGCTGGCTTCAGTGTTTCATGTTAAGCTGGTTAGCAAATGTTTGGCAAGCGGCTTGTAATGTTATTTGACCTTGTGACGAACTCACAGTGCGAATATATCATTTATCGCTGTATATTTGCGGTTGTTTAAACGGCAGTAGGCAGTTGCTGAATTAAGGTTATCCCGTTGTCGTTACCTTTGCAATTTCCTCGGCAACTCGCCAGCAGCGACGTGACTCGTTTCCAACTCCGAGCAGACATGCCACACGTCAGCTAAGTTAACAGACGCTGCACCTTGTCTGATTGTTGTTTTTTTTTCTCCTCCTCCTGCTCCTCAGGGTTACACGTCTTTCTGGAACGACTGTATTTCTTCCGGACTTCGAGGGTGCATGCTGGTCGAGCTGGCCCTGAGAGGGAGGCTACAGCTGGAGGCCTGCGGGGTGAGAAGGAAAGGCCTGCTCTCAAGGAAGGTGAGAACCATGCTGATGTGGTCGGCTGTTCTCAGGAACAACAAACATACGGTGTATAATCTACAAAACTTTTCAGTACAGTGGAAGACATCTGACACCCTGTGATTGTCAGGTAGATTAGTATTTCAACTATAGAGACTAAAGGTTGTTTTATTTGTACAGTAGTTTTCAAGAACAAGGCAAAACAAAGTGCTTTACATAACAACAACAAGCTCTGTGCACCTGGCTTTGAAAGGGACATATTTGCTTGGTATTTAATTGTATTATATTATTATAATGTTTGTATTATATTATTTAATGCCTGTTTGCATGGTGTGATGTTTTGTTGTCTACCATAATCTGAGCTAGTGGAAGAAAGTGCGGCCCAAGAACTGAGCCTTGGAGAACACCACGACATATTTGTATGCTAATCATATGTGTGTGCAGTTTCTGGAAACACAAAGGTTTCCCTGGACTTCAGATGTTATTAAAACCAGTTAAGCACTGCGCTAGTGTTCCAGGATTTCTCGTAATGTGCTGTATCGACACTGTCAAATGCAGCACTGACATCCAATAATACAACTTTGTTTATGTGAATGTATTTGAGATGCTAGTAGCAGAAAAGTCATTGCTGTGGTGTGAAAAAAGTCCTGACTGGAATTCATCAAAACTATTGTTTAGTGACAGGTGTTCAGTTGCTGAAAAACATCTAGACGTTTTCTTGATCCTATTACTAATCCTTGAGCTGAAAAGCACATGATATACTGGAGACTCTCGATCATACGTGATCTAAGTCTACGTGTGAGTGAGATGCACTGTAACCAGTCATTCAAGTTAAAATATGTTTGCGTTTGTTTGCCAAGGTGATCTTCAAGTCAGATGCCCCGACAGGAGATGTGTTGCTGGATGAGGCCTTGAAGCACATTAAAGAAACCCAGCCTGCAGAGACTGTCCAGAGCTGGATAGAGCTGCTGAGCGGTGAGATAAGCCCTGCTGAGTTTGATCATTAAACCTTGGGATAATCGACTCATTATTTCATAGCTTGTGTCATTTTCATCAATATTTTTAGCTATGGTTAGTCAATTAGTCAGTGGACAGAAAGTTCAACAGCATTTTTGATAATGAAACAGTTGTTTTAGTGATTTTCAAGAACAAATGTCAAACTGTTTTTGGTTTCAGCTTCTCATGTGAAAACCTGCACCTTTTCTTGGTCATACATAATTGTAAACTGAATATCTTTGGGTGTTAGATTTTAGAAGATATCTTCTTGTGCTGTGGGGAATTATAACAGATGTTTCACAATCTGCAACATGTAAAAATAACTGTTAGTTGCTTCTTCTCGTAATATATCATAATCTCAGTTGTCAGTGTAATTTGATTTAGTGTTTTTATTTAACTTATCTTACAATGTGTAAAATGACACTAGATAACACATAAATATTCACCAATAATACTATCAACAACAATTTAATAATAATGTAAAAGCAGAAGTGTAATCAGTTTTTAAGTTGCCCAATATACACAGTGTGTTTAATGTCTTTAAATTGATCTCATATTCTTCGTCAGGAGAGACCTGGAATCCCCTGAAGCTTCACTACCAGCTGAGGAATGTTAGAGAACGTCTGGCAAAAAACCTGGTAGAGAAAGGCGTCCTCACCACAGAGAAACAGAACTTCCTGCTTTTTGACATGACCACACATCCGCTCACCAACAGTACCATTAAACAGGTAAGACTTTCACTGTTATTAAATTTGTCTTTGTTGTGCGAATCAAATAATTTGATTTTAAACTTATTATATAAAAACAATGGACATTACTGTGTCTTAACTAATGCACAAACACATCTTATCCTGCATCTTAGCTTGTTGAATGAGCAACTAAACATTTCTAAGTATGTAAATAAACATGCCTCCAAATATCTCTTCGGGTGGTTAAAACACTAGTGTGGTCCTTGCTCTTGTGACCACTACTAACAAACCCCTTTCTCCTTGTGGCTTTTAAGCTACCATACCAGTTTTTTAACTTTTTTGTCTCATTCCCCTGCCTGGTGAGTGGGCTGAGCTCACCAGCTGCTGTTAATTAAATCCAGACACTGTAACAGAAAAGGAGCATTTCTGATATTTTTCCAAAGACCTTTTTCCTTTTTTTAATAACTTAAAATATTTAAAGTAAAATTAATGACTTTGACATTACTTTTAATTGTAAAAGTGGACAAAATGTG
Source organism: Sandelia bainsii (assembly GCA_032362345.1). Taxonomy (NCBI): domain Eukaryota; kingdom Metazoa; phylum Chordata; class Actinopteri; order Anabantiformes; family Anabantidae; genus Sandelia; species Sandelia bainsii. Next base: position 6,835,412 of record JAUMHL010000004.1, read on the forward strand.
ATTTCAGTTCAACTTTAAGTGGTACTGCTCTTTGCTGAGGTGCTCAGTAGATCAGAATGAAGCAATTTTTGCTTCACGTTACAGTGATATTTTTAAACATATATTAGTAATGAAAATGTCTCTTATTACGTATCGTGTTAAAAGGCAGAGGGAAGAAATTAAATTAATTTTCATTAATCATATAGCTTAAATGTAACTTTTCCTGTTTTGTGTTCTAACTTTATAACAAGTATAATACTATTAGTAGTAATTGTTGGTGAATATGTGAGAATTCGTGTTGAAGAGAATGTCCTCAGTTTATTATATATATAATATAATGTCCTCAGCTCAGAGTGCAGGGTTGAGGAGAGAAATGAAACACTAAATGGTGTTACTTTCTTAACATAAACCTCACAGACAAAGCAAGTGATAAACAAGAAATACAAGATTTCTGGGATATTACATTGAAAATTGAACTGTCATTGTTCTTCTTGTGTCACAGATTCAGCCTCACTTTCAGAACCATTACACCCCTATAAATTACTGAACTTTTGTTGTTCTGGTTGGCAGATGTTTTACCTTTGAACAGAGCTGTAGTTGTAGGTAGGACTGACTTTTAGTCTTTGATGATAAACTGCACCGTCTGCCGGCTAGCTTCAGTATTTTACAGACAAATCTGAGAAAGTAAATATGTGTTCACTTAGTTGAATGTATGTAATGCTTAAATATGATGCATGGGTAAAAACATATGTTCTCTCCTCTTGTTTCCTATAGCGCCTCGTCAAGAAGGTCCAGGACTCCGTTTTAGAGAAGTGGGTCAACGATCCTCACCGCATGGACAAGCGAGTTCTGGCTTTAATCCTTCTGGCCCACTCATCTGACGTTCTTGAGAATGCCTTCGCCCCTCTCCAAGATGATCAGTATGACCTGGCCATGAAGAGGGTCCACACTCTGCTAGAGCTGGAGCCAGAGAAAGAGAGCACAAAGCCCAACGCCAACGAACTTATGTGGGCCGTAGTGGCTGCATTTACTAAATGAAAACACCTGATTGGTTGGACTGGAAGATCTGGCTATGGTCTGTGTTATTTAATTAGTTGAAGGACGTCCTTTAATGAAACAGACTTCACTTTAACGAGACAATCTATTTTGGTTGGGGAGATTGTTTGTACGTCTATTCCGGATGACATTTTGGTGGTAGTCCATATTAAAACAGTGCAATCGGATTGGTGGTGGGTTTCACCAACATTTGATTGGTTTGGAAAGGTCTTTAAATGGAAAATGACCAGCTGCTATACTTAACATCAACACTACGAACTGATGGGCTTGTGTTAATGTTAGGTGACGTCAAAGAACAAAGCAGGTAGCAGCAGTAGTCATGGTGAATATGAAGATTATGACTGGGGCCAAGTTTCCTTTCTACACTAAGGAAACCTCATCTCTTCACTACTACAAGATCTGGCCAGAGTCAAGTCTTGGTCTCTTCTCCATACTCTCCCACAAGCTTATGCAAGGATAAAGGATAGCAAATCACATGGCTATTTATGCTCCTCGCACTCATTCAGGTTTCCTGCTTCCACCGAGTAATTCCCACCTGTGTTTCATTCTTTTAAATTCACTGCTCTCCATTCTTTTTCATTGCATTCTTGAGGAGGAAAGAGAGAAGACTTTCTAGAGATCAGTTCCCACGTCATTAACTGTGAGCTGGGTAATTTGGCCCTTAAAGACTTGCACCTAAATGAAGAATTAAACCTTGAATCTAAAAACTTTTATCTTAATAGTTTTCTGTTTCTGCAATGGTCTGTTCAGTGTTTATAGAATGAGACTAGTCTTCCATTTCTGTTTATGTTGCTAATCAATGCTTGGAGTAGTCTGCCATTTATCAAATATTTTGCACACTCTGTAGCCCTGTAGGTAGGATAGTATTTATAGGGATTGTTCTTGGGTTGAGGAACCTGCTTGTGAAGATGAGTTTGACAATTATTAACCTTAACTATGGTTAAATTATGGTATTTGCATACTTTAAAGTCATTCCTCTGGATAAAAGCGTACACTCTTATTCTTCAGCTGAGATCTTAAAAAGAGCCATTCAGATCTCTGTGACCAGCCTAAACAAGATTTATGGCATGATCATTAGCAGTTTCTTACAGAAAGGCTGGGTCAGTTCTACCAGATTATGTTAAAAAAAAGACACATTTTCTCACAGAACACTAGTGGTATCTAACCTTGCAGAAAGATTTGGTTTTATTTAAGTTTCTGAGATAACTGCCTCTATTTATTAAGGTGAAAGGAATTTTTTAAAGATTTATTAGGAGTAAAATGTGTTGTGCAGAAGTTTCCTCCAGAAATTTTACTGTAAACATTTTCCTTTGGAACTACTTCCAGCTGAAGAAATCACTGTCAGCAGAATATGCTTTGAATTACATAACTAGGTACCAATAGGTAAGTGAGAAAAACATATTTTGTAATTTGGATGAGCCGATCCTTTAAGTTTCCCTCTTGCAATTTGTATGTCACATCATGTCACATGTTGTATTGGTTTATACATGCAGATGAGAGGGGTGTTACTTCAGCCCAGACAAGTCAAGTCCTTGTTAAAGACTGAAACTGTTGAGCAACGTGCAGCCTACTGGAGCAAAAACTAGTTTCAAACATGCTTCAGTGCAGGTCTGGGAAAACTTCTTTCAATTTAAAATTATGATTGTAAACATTCTGGTCAAATCAGTGTGATCTATTTACGAAGTCACCTGTCGTTTCATGGCATTTTTTTTCTTTTTTAAGTACAAAATACCTGTAGGTATGAAGAACTGTTGGGTTCCGTTTACAGCAAACAGACCATGCATGCTATCGGTGGAGGGCTCGGGTACTCGTGGTTGTAGCTGCAGAGAAAAGCTTGTATGTAATTATTAGTCATTTTATGTGTATGATCTAATGGAATTCAATGAAAGGGATCTTCTCTCCTATCCTCTATAATTCTGTATGCTTTTGTATTACCACACTAAATAAAGTAAGATCCTTTAAGTGCCTGAATTTATCACTGTTTTGCTGTTGTCTTTTTTTCATATATATTTATGAATTAATTAGATGTATAATGTTTATAATGTTTGTTTAATGTGTCAGATAATAGGTAAACAATTTGATGTAGAGTTGAAATGAGTACTAGATTGGTCAATTAACAGAAAACTGACAACCCTTCTGATAATGAAATTATCAAGCGAAAATGCCGAACTTCTCACATTTCATAAACAACTGGTTGTTAAAATTTATGAGAATTTGCTGCGATGATTAGTTAATTAATAAATAAGTTAATAAGTGTCACCAATTATTCAACTATTATGATACTTCAAGTTAAAATTACAGCAATTACAGCAAACATTTGATAGTTAAAGGTTCCAATATGTGACAATTTCATTTCTTCTCTCTCCATCCTCTCCTTTTCCATTTCTCTACACATCTTTCTCCTGTTCAGTCTTTGGCATTTTCTTGCTGAGTGGCAGTTTTTTAAGCATACCTAGCTAAAACTGAGTCAGTCTCATAAAACAGTGTTGCAGAAGGTCCTCCATGAAGGTGATTATGTTCAGGTTTTCTACAGTTTTAGAGATGTGTTGGTTGTAATTGCATATTAATTTTGGAAGATGTAGTTTGTGCTGCTGTTGAACTACACTTACAGAGACGTGTTTCTAAAAATGATCATACAGTTGAATCCCAGTCAAGTCTATTTTCCTTTGTTGTCCCTGGCTGGTGGAATGACTTGCCCTGCTCCATTCGACTAGCCGAG
>JAUMHL010000004.1:6839265-6881524 GCA_032362345.1 Sandelia bainsii
ATTCGACTAGCCGAGACTATCACCACCTTTAAAAAACATTTGAAAACTCACTTGTTTAAAAAGTATTTCAAATGAGTGTTACACACACACACACACACACACACAATTGTCTAGCACTTAACAATTCCTAGAATGTTTTTCTTCTTGACAAGTTTGGGTCTTATCAGGGCTCTTAGTTTGTAGTAACTCATAATTTACAAAACCCCGAATGGTAATTGCTTGTGTTTTCTCCTTGTAAGTCGCTTTGGATAAAAGCGTCTGCCAAGTAAAGTAAAGTAAAAGTAAAGTAAATCTAACAAAAATACTTGATCTCCTAACACTAAGCTAAGCTAAGCTGCTCGGTCCAGCTCTATATTTTCCATACAGACATGGTATCAATCACCTACAGCAAGACAACAAGTATAAATCTGTTTACTTTATATAGTCCACATTACCAGACTGATTGAATATGCATCTTTTATTAACAACTCATGAAGTACTTTCCATGACAAATACATTTCTAAAAAGATATTTGAGTAGATATGTAAGTGAATCAGTTATTGTCAAGCGCTAACATTAATGTGATAGCCCTAAGAGAGCATACCATGAATAAAAATCCACATACACGGTAGTAAGAATAGACAACATGTGACAGTCAACATCTTCAGCAGATTTCTATTCAGATGATACTCCTTTGTCCAGTCACCACGTCGGTTACATATGCATGGGCCTGAATCCAGATCAGCAGCGTCCTCCACATCTGGGCTCCACTCTTGTACAAGTATATGACAGCAGTCGACTGACAGTTTATGCACAGCAGCCTCATCGAGGTGCTTCTGTACTCATATGTACATCCAGAGCCAACATTTTGGCAACAGTAGTGAGTCCAAATCCAAGACTCATCGGCTTTTGTCTCTGAATACCTTTCAGTGTAGCAGTATCTCGTTCATCTTGATGTACTTTGACATCAGGTCTCACTTGACTTTCGTGACAGTCTTGTAGTTCTTGATCAGTATTTCAAACAGTTTGTATTTCCAGTAAAGTTTGTCCCCGACTTGACGTAGCTCATGCGAACAGAGATCAACATTGGCAGCTAATTCTGAGGGCAAAAGAAGTCGGTGAGATAAGTTCACTATCTAAGTCTTATACATGTATTAATATATGAATTTGATTAAAAGCAGTTCAAGTTCAATCAAAACTTCTTAGGTACTCACCGTATCTGGCCATTTTTGAAATGCTCCTGTCTGTCCGGGAACTGAGAAAGAAGAAAGATTCAAAGGCTCTGTTTCCTTTTCTCTTGGTGCTTTTAAAGTTCTGTAGCTGTGGCTTGACAAGAAGGAACAGGTTTAAACTATAGATAGGAGTGCAGGCTTAAATAGCCCTACTGATGATGTCATGATGTTATGATGAGGAATCCCCAGTAGTCTCAGCCAAGTTCCTCCCATTTGTCTTTACACTACTCTATTTACAACATTGTTATGGCCCCTTTATCAGAACCATTACATAAAACATGTATGTTTTTGTAGAGCACAACACATACCTGATTGCTGGTGCCTGATAGAGGTGTTTTGTACTTTTAATCAACATGAACCTGCATGAATGCAGTCACGAGGCGCCTTGTAGAAAGTGAAACAAACATCGTATACAGTTACAACGTGTCACACGAAGCAAGAGTTCATCATAGACCAAGATGTTTGAGGCTGAAGTTGAAGAAGTCACACTTGCACTCACTTATGTAGATTTATAGCATTTTTCAAGTAGTATGTTTGAATGTACAACAGTTCACAGAAGCACCAGTGGCTGAGTTTGCATCCTATAAAAGGCTGTTTAAGATAAGATATAAAACAGAGGTTGTTTTCCAGAATGTACAGCACAGCCACAACACTAATGTAATTTCATGGATTACATACTGTAGATAAAAACACTGAATTTTCATTGTAACTACTATGTCTCTTTTAACTCATAAAATGGCAGATTAACTGTCTGGTTTAGTGGTCTTGAAATTACACACACCAGCATGGTGACCTAAATTCAGCATAAACTGAATAAAATGTTTGTAATACATGTATTCCTATGATTCTCCCACAAAATAGGCTGTAGCATGAAATCTTGATGCTATACGCACAGCATGGGGATCATGACTTTGAACATGTTCAGGCTTGCCTTGTAGGTAGCTGTGGAAATCAGGAAGTTAGTAAATTAGGTGATCTGAACACTGCTGAGTAATACATCACTTTGGTTTAGTAAAATGTTACAGAATAATTACAGTTCTGAGAAATGTAACTGTTTTGTAGTAAAAATGAAGAAGCACCAAGTAGACAAGCAGATTACCTTTTATTTTCTGTATTATCTTTCTTTAGTTTCTGGATTCTTTATTACAGTAAACATACTATTGCAATTAATGTAATTTTGTTTATATGTCAAAGACCATTGAATATCCCACCTAAGTAAAAATGCAGAGTTTTATTGTTTTATTATTATTATTATAAGTAAAAGTAATCTGTTTTATTACACAAAATATCTATAACTGCTGCAGTAGTAGGCATTATGGTAGACCACCAGAATTATATTTTTAAATGGTACATCACTATTTCAGATTAAAATTGATGTATCAATGTATAAGCAGCAATTTACTGTTGGTTGAGGTGGAGCTAGTTTTACTTACTTTAACTACAAAGTTTGGTAGATTAGTCCAGTGGTGTACAACCTAGAGGTCAGACCTCTCCAAAGGATCACAAAATAAATCTGAGAAATGAGAGAGAGATGTGAAATGATAGAAATGGAGAAAAAAATACAAAGTTCTGCTACAACATTATGTCTTCCTTATGTCTTTCAGTTTAGACCGTTGGTCAACTAAAACAAACAATCTGAAATCTTGTGGGTTGTTAGAAATTATAGTGGTTTACTATTTTCTGGCGTTTTAGAGACAAGGAAACAATCACTTAATTGAAAATAATTAACAGATTAATTGATAATGAAACTAATTGTTAATTTCAGCACTATTTGCTTTGGGGCTCAAACTTTTACATAAATGAAAGCACCTGAGACATAGAGGGGAAATCACATTTTGGTGTAATACTAAAAACTCATAGACATGTGACAAGAATTACCAAGAATACATTGTTAGTTTGTAAAGCATAACAACACATAAGTTATACCTCTTGAACTTAATACATTTAGTAAATTAAATAATAATCTGTACATAACTAGTCTCTAAAGTTGCCATTGAATCTAGCTGCCATGTGTCACATGAAACAATAGATAAAGGGTTGAATTTTAAGACCTCACACTTAAATTAACCCATCATAAAGACTGATTATGTTTTTCCAGTAGTAGAGTTTGGTCTGAATGTACAGTACAACAACAGTTCAGAGGATGACTGAGACTGTGTCCTAACAGACAGATAGTGATAAGATACAGTATTTAAGCACACAGGTTGTTTTCCAGAATGTACAGCACAGTCATTTCAGGTATTATATACTGTAGATAAAAACACTGATTATTACTATACTATATGTATGTATACTGACTATTTAGTATAACCACCATGTCAAGGGTTACAAAACAAAAGATATCTCTTTTAAATATTTACTTAAGTACAAGTGCTAATAGCATACAGTGACTATTAAAGTCAAAGTCCTGCATTGAAAGTCTTATGTAAAAGTTTATAGGTATATTTTAAAAGCACTTCATGCTAAAGTACATGATGTCCCTTTGAAATACAATGGGGTGGAAACATCAAGTGCCATATAATTTAAAGAGTTAAGTGTAAGTAGTGTCATGGTCACTGTCAGAACTTCCTGTTTTATTTTGAAATCTTTACTACTTCCTGTTTGGTCGTCCCCTTACTCCCATTCACTTTACACCTGTAATCAGCTTGATTGATTTCACCTGTGCCTCGCCCTATTTAAGCAGCACCTCCAACATTCTCCCTTTGCCAGAGTGTCTGCTCTCTTCCTGAAGCAGCTCTCAACCCTGATGTTTTTGCCCTGGTGTTCTTATGCTGGTATTTGGACTCATGCCTGTTTTCTGACCTGCCTCTGCCTGAACCCAATCACCTGCTTCTCTGGTTTTTGAACTCTGTTTGGCTCTGGATTTTCTTAATACTTGCCTCTGTGGCCCCTGTCTTCTGCCTGCCTTTTCAGCTCTGACTGTCTTTGGATTGAGGAGTTTTTGGATTGTGGATTTGGACACAAGCTTTACTGATTTTTTTACTGACAGTGCTGTAAAACAAAGGTGGGACAGAGAGTGAGAGATTATATTTTAATTGTATTACTTATCAGTTACTGTAAATATACAGTGTCTAGTCATGTGAAATTTTGTGGAAAATATGTTGCACAATATGAATGTGGAAATAAATGACCCAGTGGCTTTCCCACTCTCTGTAAATTAAACAACAAATGTGTTGCATTGTGTGGACCTTTCTTGAGTAGGAAGGCCGTTTTGGCCATCGTTCACAACTTCAAAGGGTTTAGGGTAAGTTTAGGGTCAAAAACTAGGGAATGCATTGTCTTAGTAAATGTCCTCACAAGTGTAAACGGACCTGTGACATAATACCTGTAAAACATAGAATGATATACTGTACTTACAAAGGTTGGGTTTGATTGGTTAGCTAGAACTGGTCTCCATCATCACCAAAGTATATTTGAGTTTGCTTTTAATGCTATATTTTATGATGTATGTAGATTTTTACAGGATGAGTTCAGACATACTGAGCTCATAACATAACATAAGGTATTTGTCTTAATTTACAATAATATAATATATAACATAATAATGTAATTGAGATAATCAAAGAAATTTTAATATTACACAAAAATAACCCAAGTAAATACAAAATGCAGTTTTTAAATGATTTAATTTTTTAAGGGAAAAAGCTGTCCAAACCTGCCTGGCCCTAAGTGGAAGAAGTAATTCCCTCTAAACCTAATATTTGGTTATGCCTTCCTTCAAACTAAAAGACTGAAACCTAATTCAAAGGTCACATATTTTAGTGTTTTATAATGGCACTGTAATATTCTGTATTATGACACTCAATACACCTGTCCAGGGTGTACCCTGCCTCTTGCCCAGTGACAGGTGCAATAATGGATGAATAGGACATATTAATCTAATTATGTACATAATTAGATTTTATTAACCACATACGCAAAATGTACATACCTCCATCAATCACCAGATGGCAGCACATGCAAACGCAACACAGTTGAAAGCTCTATCTATCTATCTATCTATCTATCTATCTATCTATCTATCTATCTATCTATGTAATGGAAAAATATATACAGTCTAGGTAACTGTATATAAAGTTGTTTGGGTTGATTTTACAGCAGTCAGTTTCCATTTCTAGTCACAAACACTGGTGTTCAAGTGCAGACAGTCCTGACGTCACACTGCTCGTGCGCTAACGTACCGGCGGTTCGTGCGCCTCGCGCGTGCTCAGCTCACTTAGCGGGGACGTTTCAACGGTCACCGTCAGTCAGGTAACAGAGCTGCAGGAAGTCAGACCTTCTATCGTCCGCAGCACCTGACAGCTATGAAAAATCTACATTTTAAGGATTTCTTCTGGGTGAGTTATGTGTTTATTTATGTTTTCAGTGTTATTTTTTAACTTTAGATGAGAAAACTAACGTTACCGACTGCCTCATAAAAACAAGAAGAGGACGCGTTTTGCCAAAGTGAACTAAGACGTTATTTAATGTTTCCTAAACATTTGGAGCTGTGCTGGAAAATATGGAATATTTTTGGGGTCATCGTTTTTTTCGTGATATGTGATTCACATTTGGTTTATGTAAAAGTAATAATACTTGAGTATTGGCATACGTGCTCTGTAATCAGTATTTTTTTCTTCGTTCGTTCGTGTTCTCCACAAAACATCAAAAACACATAAGAATTACAAAAATAATCTTTAAACACTTCCAGTAAGTGCATAGTATTTTTTGAAAGTTGTAATCCTTATGATGTGTTTTTTTAATGTTTCCAGTAAAGTATGGGAGTTATTACGTCCTTTCTTTCATATGCTGTGATGATGACCCAAGATGAACCCCTGTGGATTGCTGATGTCAGTGATTATGTATAGATATTTAACATTGAACATGTCACATTAAGAAATTATGCAACTTCAGCTTGTGGTCATAAGTTTTTGTACTTTTGTAGTATGTTGTCATGACCACAAGCTACAAGTTGATGTGCATTCACTTCATGTCAAAATAAAAACTATAGGCTATACTCGAACTGTATTCATCTAGTGTTAAGAGTAATTGAGCAAACTGCAAAAAGTGCTACGACTGCCCTTTACTCTCTTATGCTTCGTCATTACATTATGGTTTCTTATGGTTTAGTATAGCATCTTACCTGTGTGGTTGGTTGGAGTAGAGCCAAATTTAACTTTTGTAGTTTTTCATATATATATATATATATATCCATAACAATTAAACTTTTGTTCATTACTAGTTAGCAGTGGCCAGACACATAGTAGTCGAATAAGCAGTTCAATATTTCCCTCTTGACATGTGCAGAAAATGTGTAAAGTAGCATAAAACTGAAATACTTGATTAACGTGGTCTGGCTAATTACAGGCTTTTACCTTGAGCTCACCTAAATTATGGAGGTGTGCAGTTCAAAACACCAATTTATACTCGCTGTAAGAGATCCTAATTTTAAAGTGGTTGTTTATGTCTGTGTGTTCTGTTGTAGGAGTTTCACTGTGTGAATTTAGAGTAAAACAAGAATTGGGTTTTCGTAAGAGAAGTGGGCTTGTCCAAGGCATCTATTTTGAAGTAATAATAGGTCTATAATGTACTATTTGTCTGTAAACTGGACATACAGTATAATCTGAACAAAGAATCCCAATTTATAATGATATAAGCATGTCTACAACTAAGGACGATCAACATAATGCAATATTTTCCACTTTATTGACAGAACTCAGACCTGACCTGCACTGGTGGCTATGATGCCATCATCCAGTACCTCAGTGAAGGCAAGAAAACATGCAAGGAAGTGGAGGATTTCATCAAAGCCAGGTAATGTTATGCTCTATATATGCAATAAAATACAGTAACATACTGTAGTTCTGCCATTCTGTAACATGGTCCTAAATTAGTACAGGGGGACCAGCTGTATTAGTTGTAGGCAGCAAGATCGTAGGTGCTCAGGTTTAGAGTACTTGAAATCACAATATACCTACTTTACGTAGCAGGTTTAATATTTTATCTCAACACCAGTTTATTATATTCGGAAGGTTTAGCAGCATGTGTAAACATGATACAGCTGAAAATACATGAAGGAGTCAGATAAAGAAGAGTGAGTAGAAAGTTAAAGATGAGAAGGTGGAGCAACACGACCTGTAGTCTCTGCAGACGCACTGTGGAAAGTCACAGTACAAAGTGTATCAGTAAGAGGAGTGGAGGAAGTTCTGAAGCCATAAGATATAAGAACATCTGTGAAGGTGGTTGGCATTGAGCAATAGAAACCAGTGGGGAAATGAGGGTTGAACATCTCTTTATTTTACATTTTCAGTTTTCCAGTGGCGTAGCCTTCAACAAACCTTAAGCAAAGAAGCATTACTGACACACAGTTACCAGGATTAAATGTGCTGATAAATGTTCTGACATTTATCCCCCACACTTAAAATGCACACAGCATTATGTAATTTGTTTTAAATGGACTTTGCCTACATTTTAAATTAAATCTGTAAGTTAACCAACATTTATTCCTGCACATTACATCATGGTAAACCAGCAGAAATTAATTTTACATTGAGCAGCCAGGAACAAAGTATTTCTGACATACAGTACGGTGATGCAGCTCTGTATGTCTTTATCAAAACATACTTTGTAATGGAGTTATACAAAGTGTGACATTTGAATTCTACTTTCTCAGTAATTAATCTTCTCTCCCACTTACACAAAAACATGCAAACACACAGGTTACTAATCATTGATACTGGATGAACTTCACCTGCTTAGGTAGGAGAACAAGTATTCAAAAATAATGCAAACAAACTTCATTCAGTGAAGAACCATGTCATTCTGGCAGCATAATACAAAAACAGGAATATAGACTACATATAGTATATAGAGTATATTTAGAGATACAGAATATTGCATAATAACCTAACAGAAAAATTCCCCAATGTAAGAATGAGAAACATTTTTGAAACCGCAGAAGTTTGCAAAACAGCAGTAACACTTCCTGAAATAAAATGTAATAAAACACAAATTAGAATAATACATACTGTACATGCATATATTTGCACCAAATTGTGTGAAGATGTGCAGTAGAAACAAATCACCCTTTGTGTGTATTTCCCTCATGATTTGAGTATCTATTTTTTAAAGGTCTAGTGAACTTCCTGATAATGCAGACTCAGTAAAATGATATGGAATTGAGGTCCTAAAGACTAAATTTCATGCAGTAATTTCCTGGTTTGGTATCCCTGTTGACCCCGTTTCAATATATTTCCATATGAATACTTTTGAGTTGAAGCTGCAAGGTTGTTTTTGACCATGAATTATCGTCAGTCATTCTAGATTAGGACCCCCACTCTGTGAGAGTTATAGGCTTACCTAGTTAGCAGCCTACAGTATAAGCAGTCTATAAACATGTGGAACCTGGCTTATAACACATTGTCTTATACATGTAAGTAACTCTAAAGACAATCTTTAGCATTTCCTAATGTACAGAGTTTGTCAGCAATAATAATTTGTCATATGAAAACATTTTATATTACTTCAACTGTGTTACTACATTGTCATACACATCTGTATATACAGCAGTCTCTACATATGGGTGTCCACAGGAGGAATAAAAATAGTTGACAAATACTTTGTTAGACATTTCAAAATAAGCTTTTAAGTGTTTCACCTGCCATTTTCCAAAGCATCTTTCTACTTCTCTAACATTGTTTTAGCAAGATTATGGCTCTTTACTCAATGTGTTAATGGAACCAACTCATCACTCGAGTAGATTCCTGTCTATTTTCACTTAGCCCTAGCTAAATCGCTGATGGCAATGACTCCGGGTGAATATGCAAACTAGCAATACAGTTCGAAATACTAATAATAAAGCTGTTGTCAGTTGGTTTTCCTTGTGAGGTAATTTGCAGTTTATCATCTAAGGGGTAGGCCTGTTTGTTCTCACACATTCTTTGTATATATGCCAGTAGGCTGGACTCTTTTTTTTATTTTTATTTTTTTTTATCGTTTCTTGCAGGGCATCAATTGAAGAGAAGTACGCCAAAGATCTCCTTGGTTTGTCCAAGAAGGTGTGTGGACACAGTGAGATGAAGTAAGCAATGTTTGTGCTGAGATGTATTTGAACATATTTATTTACAGTGGGCTTTAAATAATAAGATGAATGACTCCGTTTCTGCAAAACTGATCTGGTGCCTGTTGGTTTGCATTCAAGTGCAATGCAGGAAGGGAGGTCTAAGTGAAGTTAGAGCCTGGTCGTGAAACATGGGATAATTCTGAAAGGTGCAAATGATGAATGCATCATTTGTGCTGTGTCTGTTTGGAGGTGTTAAGGTGGCAAGAGGAAAGAAGACTGGGTGTGGAGGGGCAGTAACCAACTAACTTTTATAATTAACCACTATGAACTGAGTATTACATTATTATTAGTATTACATTGTTAAGTATATTGCTTGAGACCTTGCTTGGTCAAAAACTCCGCAGGGTAGCTCTAAACTTCTCATTGTGTGCTGTGTGGTGGATAGTAAAACATCCTAATGACGCATTTAAGTTACAATATCAACTAATTTATGCAGATTGCATAATGCATGAAATACTTATATAATTTTCAAACCCTTTTGTTTCAACAGCACATTAAAAAGATCACTGGACATGCTCAAATTACGTAAGTGCTCATGATTTTTTAGTCTTGATAATAATCCCTTTCAAGCAACTTTTAATTTTAATGTTTTAGTTAATTTTTTCTGTGCAGAGACTGAACATATAAGTCTATCACACTCACAACTGGCACAGAGCATGAGGGAAGAGGCCAAGAAACTTGAAGAATTCAGAGAAAAACAAAAAGAAGCGAGGAAGAAGGTTTGTGGTTGTATCAGTATTGTGGTGACAGAGGCATCTTGTTAACAAATAACTACATGACCTTGCAATTTCAGATTGAACAACAGATGGATACTCTGCATAAACAGAGGTCTTCACAGTTCAAAAAGACAATGGATGTAAGTAAGAATAATACAGGTCACACAGTTTTAATATATTGATAACTTGAGCTGATTAGCATGTGGACTGGTTACATGCAGAATTAATGCTAAACCTAATCCTATCTGCCTCCATCCATATAAATGTGATTTCACTGGCAATATTTAAGGTAAAAAATAGACAAATTTTTAAGGAAAGTGAGTCTATTTGTGTTTTCATGTCAGATGAGGTTCTGACTGAAAATTGCAATCTTATTCAGTATCTGTTCTTCCTCTTTGGTGGGGGAAGTTGTGTTGTACAAGCTGAGAAGTAACTCAGAGGCCATAATTTAATACCACTGATATCATAAACAAAAGAAGAAGTACTGTTATGCATGTTCAAATGAAGATAAAAATTAGTTGGTAGCACCAAAAGGAACAGTAGATTGAAGCAACCCAAAAATAGAGAGCATCTTGTGAATCTACTGATTTCTTCAGACTATTTTACCAGTTTCATAAAATTTAGGCCGTACATGCTAACTGTTTTTTTTTAATGTCCTCAGTCAAAGAAGACATACGAACAGAAGTGCCGAGATAAAGAAGAAGCTGATCAGAATGTGAACCGAAACACCAACACCAACACCAACAACACCAAGCAAATGGAAAAGGTACAGTGGCACTTCCCCCTAATGTTTTAGGAAATCTGATTAAGTATAAACCTGGAACTTCTATTTTCTTCATTGTCACACTACAAAGGTTATGTTTTTGACTTATTTCAATCTATACTCATGTGACAAATTAAAGTGGTATGCCAGTCAGAAACAACTTGTCAAGCTAGAATGCCGAATAGTGACTGTTTCCAGCTCCTCAAATGTGAGAATTTGCCACTTTCCATAATTTAATACTATATCATATTGGGCCCTGAAAATGTTCGTATCACTGATAAGCTAGTGTGCGGGAGAAGCCTATGGACACTTAAAGAACATGTTGTCATAATGGCCTGAGAATATTTTGTTTAGCTTTGTGGTATCTCATCTCATCTCAAGTTGTGAAATTGTGTTTTACAATTTTTAGATTAGACTCTGAAGCAGATATAGATTATGTTAAACCATTAGTGTTAAATGTACCATGATATGTCTGGGCTTCATGCTTTGTCCATCTACCGTCTCAGCCCTGTTACACCACTGAGGAGCCAGACTGACAATGTTGAAACGACCTTATGAGCAGTAATTTCTGTAGTTATTACTTTGACCTACTGTGGAAGACTTAAAACTCATGTGTTCTTTCTTCCTGCCATCATCTGTCAGCTCTTCTCAAAAGCACAACAAGCAAAACAGAATGCAGAAGAAGCAGGTAAGTTAGCAAAAAACCATCTACAGACCTATGCTCACTGCATCATTTTCTGGGTACACTTTAGGGATGGATGTACACTGTATTTATAAATTATTTTATCAAAAGTGCTTTACATTTTGCCTCTCATTCATCCATTTGCACACAACCCTACACAACAATGGCAGCAAGCTACCAGACTATCACAGGAAATATGGGGTTCAATGTGTAGCAATACTAAACTTTTATCTTATGCAGCCAGAAGGCCAAGATTTTCACTTACCCCATAAAATACAGCATATAAACATCTGTAAGATGGATTAGTACAAAATGTGGTGAAAATGTGTTTTTTCTTCTTACATCACCATCAGGTTCAGGTTTGTTGTTTTAGGTGAAATTTCTCAACAACTACTAGATGGATTGCATGACATTTGGTTCACACATGCGTGTCCCCTGTACTGTAGTGGTTAGTACATTATGTGTCTGTATTTACTGTGCACTGTTTAAACTGATGAACTGTGTGGGTTTGATTGGCAGACAAGTTATACCACCAGAATGTGACCACACTGGGAAAGATTAGAGATGAATGGCTAAAGGAACACATTAAGGCCTGTGAGGTAAGTCACTGAACAAGCAAGATTCCTTGCGTTTGCATACAACACACATATTTTAAATAAAGTGAAAGTTTTCCATCACAGATGTTTGAAAAACTGTCAGTGGAACGCATCAACTTTCTGAGAAACACAGTTTGGATTCACCTCAACCAGCTATCGCAGCAGTGCGTGACAAGTGATGAGGTAACGCCTACAATGTTGCCACAAGCTGGTGCAATAAATTATAGCAGCTTTAATACAGATAAATTCTCACAAACCATACAGTTCACCCCAGCTCGGGGGCTACGCTTCAGTAGTTTGCTGTTTTGGTTATCTGCCAGTGCTGTTATTAACGCTGCATATTGCGGCAGCTATTGTGAGAGAAAAGGCTCTACAAACAAAATGTACTGTGACAAAGTTAGTGACTAGCTGGTAAACAATGCAGCATTTATTAACTAAAGACAAATATTTTCCTCAGGAGTTAATGGAGACCAGAAACAGAACTAAAAGCAGTCACAGTCAGGCACAAACTTGCACACAAATGAATGACGGTACATGCTGGATGCATGTAGAAGCAACTAAGGAGATAATGTCCGTGTGATATTTTTAGTCTGTTTTGCAAGTGCAAAAAAATGTTTAGTCAGTAAACTGCAACTGTTACATATTATGTGAATCTCTCTTTAATAAACTTCTTGAACAACCCTTCATGTATATTTAAAAAGGCTTTGCTGACTTTGCCTCTGACCTTGTTTTTACTGTCTTTACATGCATGTGTGTGGGCGTATAGCTGCATGAGGAAGTGAGAAAGTCCCTGGAACAGTGTGAAATCTGGGAGGACATTGAACACTTTGTGAACCTCAGACAGACTGGAGATAAACCACCAGGTATGAATGCAGCAATACTCATTGATAATACTACACAATTTACCAGAGCTGGAATGCTAAGTGCACAAATAGAGGAAGGTAGCTATCAGACAACACAAAAGCATGCACAGTGTCATCAGTCCTTCTCTCTAACAGCTCTGGTTGCGTATGAGAACTTCTATAATGGTCAGAAGTCTCCAACTGTAGCTTCACCTTCTTGGCTAGCACCATCAGTCATCAGGTAAGCAAGAGAAGGACACTAGCAGATGCTGTCACCTGTTTTAGGTTTTAAAACACTAACTGACAGACCTTATTGTCTTGCAGGAGGGGGCCATTACCTGATCCAACACCCAGCAGTGAGGGTATGATTTTTTTTTTATATTTAACCCTGACAAACTGTTCATATTCAATGGCTTCACAGTATGGTCTGGGTCAATTTTGAAACGGTCCAAGAAAACCCTCATAAAAAGTATCTATACCAAAATTTGAACTACATATCTATTTAGAATATATAAATATCCTATATGGCATTAATAAATTCATTATTAATACTTAATTTATCATTTAGACAGCACAAAAATGTATTTTTTTTAGGTTCTACGCCACTCGTTTTTGAAGAAAAAAAAATCTTTATCACACATTATTATGTTCTGTTTTACCTAAGATGTGAAAACTTCACAGCCATAATGATTTACATATATTTTAGAAAATCTGCCTGTTCCTCTTCCTCAGAATAATCTTCATCAGATTGGTTGTAATCAGAGTTTTCCTCTATGTTGTCTCCCTGCTCTGACACAAATAACTACCACCTCCTCCAAATAACGGCATGATAGCTCAGTGGGTAGAGCAGTCGTCTTCCAACCCAAGGGTGAGTGGTTTGATTCTCAGTCCTGGCAAGCTACATGTCGAGGTGTCCTTGGACAAGACACCGAAACCCCGTAGTAGCGCTGACACAGGCCTAGCAGCTGTCCAAACAACAATTTCCCCAAGGGGATCAATAAAGTATCTATTATTAGAATAACCATTTTCCTTGATTTGACCCCCACTAGTGGGTCTAAAATTCATCTCAATAGATCCGGGTCAAATTTGACCCAGAACAGCCTCAATGTGCAAAAATTTGTAGCACCTGTGCAAAAGTATAAAATTTTAAAATATTTTCATTTTTGCATATTTTGGGTCACTTTAGGAAAAGTCATCAAATTTCAGGTTAAAAGAATGACATGCAGGGTATTTTTACTACTGTCAAATGTCAAAACGGGTCAATTTTGACCCGAACAGTATGTAAGGGTTAAATACAGTGTATGGTGTGTTGCTTGCTAGGATGATGTAGTGGCTAGAGGTAAGAGGCTTGGTTTCAAGAGGGTCTAACTGCAGACCTCACATCTGAGGACTTTATGTCTGTGAGCCAATGGGAAAAGAGTGGAGCACCCAGATGCGAGATGCACAACTTTTGGGCCAAGAAGTATAAAAGGAAATACAGAGAAAAGTGTTGATGTCCATAGCCTCTGTTTCAATAGCATCACAAACTCAGTATAATCGCTCTGTCACTTCAGTCTTTTGGCTGTGGGTGGGGGTTATAAACTGAAGAGTTGCTGCACACTTCTGTTTTTCAAACTTAACCATGTTTTCAATGTTTGTTTTGATTACAGATAACACAGTCTACTCGGATCCAGAGTACAGTGTTATCCATTACTAACATATGGATCATTTGGAGGAGTTATTGTACATACTGCGCTGTGCCGGAGCTTTGAAATGGATATGAAGTTTACCTATATCTCATTACTTCATCATTTTATCATTTGTGTGTTTCTGTAAAAATTAGGTCTTATCACATGGAAAATTTGTGTCATAACTGTGGGCATATTAGGTGTGTAACTATTCTCAAAACAAAACCAAAGCCGTTCTCATCTCGTTGTGTTAGTAATATAACTAATTTTTCACTTCACTTAATGCATGTCAAAAGTATTATTTATTATTGTTATTATTTTAGTTAGGACAAGCTGTATATTATGTAAATTCTACACGTTTTTTTTATTGTCTTCCACCTGTGTGTCATGTGACTATTTTGGTCCAAACATGGAGGAGGGCTTGGTAACAGGCTAGTTTAATTTACTCCAGATAGAATATATCCCTGCAAACCCTCATGAGCACATTCAAGTCAGCAGTGTGAGAACATTCCGGTTCTCACCCACCCTCCTAAACTGGTAGACCTGAGGTATGAACCAAACTCTCTCTAAGAAATCAAGGAGTGAAGTGAACCGTGTATTTGAGAATCGTTACATCCGTAGTACATACATGTTCTTTATAAGTGAGGTTGTTTGGTATTTACCATGTTATAAACACTAAACATTATTGTATTTTAAGGTCTGTGTGGATTTTTTTAAATCAGGACTTGGATGAAATTTAAATTCTGTACAATATAAGACACGATATAGAAGCTGATGAGGTAATAAATAAACATAGACATTATGTCTACCTTCCAAGTCATTTTCACATACAGAACCTATTTATTACCCACATGTTCGGAAGAAAACTGTTAATTTCTCTTTCCTTTTGTAATCTAATTTTGTGGGTCTATGAGTCTCAATTTTAAAACTTCAGAGGTTTCCAAATAAGACAATGAGTCATCTTGCTACTTGATTTCACTTCCTCTCTGATGTGAAAGTAGTATGTCAGCTGACTGCAATCTTGTGATTGGCTCACACACACTACAGTGTACTGTACTGTATGTGGGTTAGTTCAGTTGTGTTTCTTGATTTTCAACTGTCCAGTACTTTGTCATTTAACCTGTAATTTAACCTAACTTAACCTTTTGGCAGTCTTGTAGTTTAGTTTATGTGCTGAACAATAGTCATTTACATTCTAAGAAGTTAGACGCTTTATGTTCTATATTGATATTCAAGTGATTTGAATGCACGCAAAGTGTGAAACTGCAGCTGGTGTTCATTTTCTATTTCAGTGTGGAAAGTTTCTCTATTAGCAGTTTCTTGAACAGAGGATGTATCAAGAAATAATCGTAGATGATAGTTGACTGACTGCATCTGTATCTGTTTGCGGCCCGCCTTCACACCTGCTATTTATTATTTAAGGTAGTATTTTATTTTGACTATCAAGCATGACACAATGAAAGTAAATAAAAAAAATTCAGTACAGCTTTACTTCACCACATTTGGAAATGTCATCTCTCTTTACACAATATTAGTTGTTCCTCTTCAGATTTCATTATATAGATCTTCTCAATGTGAGCAAGAGCTCGTTTAGGATGCACATATCTGTCTCCAGGCATTAATCCCAAATACCAAACTTGAAATGGGAAGCTTTGTCCGCAGGTCTACAGAACAAAAATGCCTCTTGATACTGTATGAAAAGTTCCTGATATAAAGGTTCTTATAAGGGGAAATCTTTTGGTGGTCTGATTATCACAGAGCATGCTCAGATTTGATCAGATCCAGAATCACCTCGATGGTCCTCTCACCTAAAGCAGAACGAGAAAGACAGGATTAGATCAACATTTAAAAAATTTAATTAATTTATTTATGACATTGTAGTATTTTAGAAATGTATTTACAGCTCCTATGTCACTATATATGAGTGACACAATATGTCAGCATATCCCATGAAAAGGCTAAACCCAGCAAAGTACTGATTCCAAATCACGGAAATTCACAAATCCTTAAAAACAGGACAATTTTACACAATTGGTGCATGAACGAGGACTTATGTCAAAATAAACTACAGCTCTCGTTTCACCATAATAAAGGAACATGTGTAACTATGTGCTTCACCGAGGATTGATAGCTTTGTAGAATAAGGTATTATTGTCTTTGACTAATATTTGTTAGTAACATCAGCATATTGTTGGTTATGATGTGATTTGTCAACAATTAAAAAAACAACATAAAATATCTACAGTCTCAATATCTCCAGGAAAAAGTGCAAACATTAACATTTGCTGGTTAATCACAGTCACTTTTGTACATACTGTGGAGCCTGTTTTACCTTCCAGATTCATTTTAGGATTCTCCAGCTTCTGTTCAAGCAAAGAGTCCATCAGCTTCCTTAGGTGTTTAAAGATCACACCGATCCGTACAGGAGCCTTTAAAGAGGAACACATCAAATAAAAATAAAAAAAAAGCTTTTTTGATGTCAGACATGTTAACTGCTCATTAGAAAAGCAATCTATTTTGTGGGCCTACAAAGTCAAGTTTGTAACAGCTGCTGTGACAAGAAGGTAAAGAAGAGGAAAGGACACAAGAAGTCAGAGCTTTGACTCTGAGCCCAGAGCCACCTGGGTGTCATCTGACCTGAAAGTGGATCCATCCATCTAGTGCAATGAGCCTCTCTCTGTGCTGGATGTCGATGTCACCTCCAAACAGCAGCAAAGGGAAAGGAGATATCAGAGCGGTGTCTCGCAAGTAGATCTTAGTGTACTTCACCTGTGAATAAACATCTATTAGGACAAGAGAGACTAAAAGATAAAGATACTGTATTATTCACATATACACACACTCTTCAGTCTTACCTTCTCCTGGTATAGCAGCCAACCGTGTGTCTGCAGGTTGCGGTTAACAGACGAGGGATGGACCTGAGCCTTGCCTTGAGGAGTCTCCACTGTGCAGGCCACTCGCTCGAGCACATCCACAGACGGGGTGCACAAAACTCGGGCCACGCTGTCGTAGAGGCCTGCAGTCAGTACTGCGTTTACGACAGACATCTGCTGCTTGGAGAGCGGCGACGCCTGCCGCTTGGAGTGGGAGGACGAGGAGCGAGTTGACCAGAAACCTGCCTGATGCATCATCTTCATCAGCTCGTGCTTCATGTCCTGGGTGGAAGATGACATACACGTGGTGTTAGACAGAAGGAGGAAGAGAACATTATCTGTGTTAAAATAAGTGAAGAGAAGCTCAAGTAAGAATGTGTGTTTGCAAATATGTGTGTCACACCTCTATTGTAATGAGAGCTGTTCGATTGAGGAAGTGTTTCCTACAGTAGGACATTTCTGCTCTCAGTCCTTCAGCCTGTGAGTTCTTCCACCTAAGTGTGAAACACAAGAAAATAGGTAACCAGAAAGAGAGATAGTGAGATGTCAAGATGAACGATTAAAATGTTCCTCAAAGGCTTGCCAAGGACTGCTAGCAGTTAGATACAACATAGAATTAAATTTATGTTTTAGGTAGGAACACTAAGGCCTAAAATTATTTAGCCTTATATTTTTGTCTCTACTGTTCCAGCTGTATATAACAATAATTCACATCCATATAATTTATCAATAATGGGGACCTGGATCCAATTAGGAGATTTACCAATTAAAATAATTATATGTCCAAGCTCCAGTATTTTAATTACATTTTAGGTTTTATACCAAGACAAGCTTCTGTGCAACAGTGTTTGCTACATGTGTGAAGCCTACCAAAAGAAAAACATTGAACAGCCCATGCTGTTAACAGCAGTCTTACTTTTTATAGATAGATAATATCTCATTATAGCTATTATTTGTTATTGCACAAAACAGGAAAGAAAAACATGAAGTGTTGAAGACCATTGTAAATAAAAACAACTCTGTGACATTAAATTTAACATTGGTATCGGAAGAATCTGTGAGGCTTAGAGGAAATACAGTCTGTGTTTGAAGTCAAGTCTTTAAAAATGTTTAATGATATTTCATACCCCAGATATGCATTGTATATGGTGAGGTGGTCAGAGTTTGCTAATGCCAGTGCAGCTTTGGCCAAGTTAGCTTCTTCCTTTCTATTCATGGGTGTGGAGAAGGGAGATTTCTCAGTGATGGCTGCTGCGATGGTTGCCTGGAACAAATATTTTATTAACATTCATGGCATAATTATGAAATAATATCCTAATAGTAATAAAATACATGTAAAAAAAAAGGATATAATGCCCACAATAATCAGTTCACATGTTTATCTTCTGAATAACAAGGCAGTGGGACATACTATAGGCTCCAGGCAGCCGAAGATGGCTCCATAAATGAGCATCTTTCCAATCTTTACATTGACGGACAGACTCGCCAGGTGGTGTCCCAGAGGCGTGAGGAGATGATTGTTTGGGTGACACGCACCAATCTTCCTCAGTAGGTTGACAGCGTTACTGACCGACTGAGGCTGGGGAGCATCCAGGGCCCGGCTCAGGAAGTCCTCCGGTGAGCCGTACTGACATTTCTGCCAGTGGGCAGAGTTAAGAGAGGGGAGTGAAGGACACCTCAAACAGAAGCTACATTAATGTTTGTGAGAATTTGTCGATGTCTGTGCAACTGTGTGTGGTTTATATACCATAATATGAAGACAGAGCTCCTCCAGTGGGACCCGTAGTATCTCTGGAATGGAGTAATCCATGAAGGCATCAAATCTGAGGTCAAAGGGATTAAACAGGAATATAACATGTTATTTTTTTAATGATTAGTTTTTCTCTGTATAGTGAATGATGAGCTCCATAACCTACCTGTATTTAGGGTAGAGTCTGAAGCAGAAGCCGTTTCGGACACGTCCCGCTCTCCCCTGCCTCTGGAGGGCACTGGCTTTGGAAACAAAAGTTTCCACCAGAGAACTCATCTGGCTGCTTTCATGATACCTAAATAACACAGAAATTATTTTAAAATCCATGCTAATGGTGTTGTTCTAGCTGTTATTTTCTTTTGGCTGTTCCACATATATATCAACAACTATTAGACACATTAACATGGAAATATGTGCTGACATTCGTGGTTGCCAGATAATGCATGCCTAATTTGGTGACCCAATTCACAGACAAAATACTTACAGACACAAATTTTTATAAATAATTATATTGACAACTGACAAAAATGTACTTCCCACATCCAGCTGTTTTAACACACAATAGTATATCACAACTTTTCTGGTATTAACAATCCCTTACTTATTTTCTTTGGTCTTCCCAGTGTCGATGACAAACACAACGTCAGGAATAGTCACACCTGTCTCAGCAATGTTAGTCGACAACACAATCTAAAACAGGGACAAAGCAAAGCAGAGACTTTATTATGTATATACTGGTTCATTCAGCGAAATCCAGTTTTATGGAATATTAAGCTTTTTTTTTTGTTTTTCAGACAAAAGAAAGAAGCACCAGACGTGACAAAACAGCTTTGCTTGACTCATACAACATCTCTTATATCTTGAACGTGCTCTTTATTATGCTCCATATTTCCCTGTGCTATTTTTAACACTTCCACAGTTTAATATATTTAGTAGTACCTTCCTAACTCCAGCAGGTGGCACTGTGAAGGCAGCAGCCTGGTCCTTTGATGAGAGAGTTGAATGGAGAGCAACTATACGGTACCTAATAAACGGAAAAGGTTGAATTAAATATACAGGTTAAGTATGTTACATTGAATTACAGTACGTTTGATCAGTGTGTGTGTGTCACCTGTTTTTGTCCCTGAATCTCTTGTCTGAGGACAGCAGGTCATAAAGCTGCTGGATATGAGCCAGACCTGGGAGGAACACAAGAATGGCTCCATCCACCTCTGCAAATTGTGGGGATTTCTCTGGAGACAAGAATACCGAAACATTACACACGTGCAACGTCCACAACATGTAGAGGTACCTGAAATCAGCATGATTATATGTTATACCGAGGTAGTCCATTAGGTCAACCAGCAAGTCCATGTTGATCTTATTGGGGTTCATGTACTGCAGCACCTGCTGGGTCCTGCTGCTGAAGTGGTTGAGGTCAGGACCTAGGTCCCAGCCACAGGATGAGTCCCTCACTATCACCTCCTGGAACAGACAGAAGAACACAGAATGACACACACTTTACCGTAAATTACTACTAAATGTAATACTACAGCAGAGAGCCAATATTACCTGGTGTTGCAAAGTCTTGCCACCTTTCTGTGTGACAGAGATGCTGACTTCCTCTTCTTCTTCAAGAATTTTCTGGCTGTACTCTGAGTCCTTCTCCAGGATGTAACCCGTCTGCTCCACTATGTCTTCTAAGTGAAACACCTGGACATAGTATCACAGGAGCTCGAGAACAGTACAAAATGCTTCTGTGATATGAACTAATGCAGAAAAAAAGCTAAAACTGAAGCTAAAGCTCAGCTTACCTCAACTGGGAAGGTCCGGCCAGGAATGGTGACCACTGGGCAGCGGTTGAAGTAGTTCGAGAACTTTTCACAGTCCACTGTGGCGCTCATGAGGATCAGCTGCACATCTGACCTCCTCATAACAACATCTTTCAGGATGGTTAGCAGGAAGTCTGACTGGACGCTGCGCTCATGGACCTGGGAAGACGAGCATGGGTAGAGTCTAGTGGGCTAGTGGCTGTGTGTGTTTGTTTATGAGAAACAGATAAAATGAAGCACAGTCTACACTTTGCAAAAAAAAACCTTAATGAAGGCTTAACAGGCTTCAAAAGGTTTGTGTACTGTTTTTTCCGAAAGAATCAAGTTTCAATGACAAAATTAAGCTGCAATTTTTCTCCACATCCTTTGAACACTTTTAGGACACACACCTGATAATGTAATTTAACCAACACCTGAACACTTTCTGATTCTATAAGTAGTAGTAATCTATTAATCTGCAAATATTGTTAAACTGCAAACTGCTAGTACCTCATCTACAATGATGTGCGTCAGGGAGCTGAGGTTACTGTCGAGCTGGAGTTTCCGGAGAAGAACTCCAGTAGTGCAGTACAGCAGGCGCGTCCACTCCCCAGATTGGTTCTCCATTCGGATCTGATATCCACACAGCGATGACTAAAACATGATTTAAACAGGATCATTAAAGCCTACATTTACACATACATACGAGAGCCCTCAAGTCACATTATGTATGACTAAACATTTATTTTTACCTTTGATCCTGGTCCCTCCTCGCAGCCAAGTTCCTGACTGACTCTGCAGGCCAGGCTCATGGCAGATATCCTGCGGGGCTGAGTTACCACAATGTTGCAGGGCTGTGGCACTTTGTCCCCAGTTAAAAGCTCCTCCAACAGGAACTGAGGAATCTGAGTACTCTTACCACTGCCCGTCTCACCTGCCACCACCACCACAGGGTGGCGCTGCAAAGCCTCCAGGACACGATGCCGATGTTGGAAGACAGGAAGCTGCTCTCGCGCTGCCTTGAAGGTAGGATACTCATTGAATGACTTGGTTTATTGCTTAAGTGTAACATACTTTGTCTCTAATGTGGTAAACTGTGAAATACTTATGTGTATTTACCTGGAGTTTGCGGGCCAACGAGGACTTCTTTGTCTTCTTCAAAAGCTCTCTAGATGCCTCAAGTGCACCTACCCCTTCTTTTCTTCGTCCTCTTTTCTCACTCTTGTCCTCAAGTTCTTCTCCTCCCTCCCCAATCTCAAGACCAGCCAGGTTCTCCCAGGAGTCTTCAGTATCTTCATCCCCAGCTTGACCCAGCCCCACCTGGCCTTTGATTCCAGACCCCTGCGCTTGACTCTGATTCTGCTGCTGTTTGAGTCTGGTCAGGAGCCGGAAGATGAACTGGTCTCGAGGTTTGTTGGCAGCAGTGCGGCTCTCGTCCTGTTGCTGCTGCTCGCTGTCTCTCCACTCCAGCCACACATCTCTGTAGGTGGGAGGAAGGAGCTGGTGCACTGACTGGGAGCCAAAGATTCAGAGAAAGGGGAAATCTGAGCCAAAATGTATTTCTAAACATGCCAAACAAGCAAAACTATTCTTCTAGGTTAGATGTAGTACCTGTCCTTTAACTAGGTTGTAGAGTGCCAGTGTGGCTGCCAGATGTTGAGCCTGCATGCTGTCCTCTGTCAGAATGGTTGGGCAAACTTCCAGCACATCATCTGCCCTCTGAACACGAACCCTAATAGATTCAAAGGCACAATATTAGTACAAAATAAAATTTAAAATATTAGCCATTACAACAGGAGACTTTAAAAATCTTAATCTATTCAGTTATACAACAACAATAATTTGTATTTTTGGACCATCAGCAGCACATCAAACTTTCTCTAACATTTTTCCTTTACTAATGAACCTATGGACACAGCTATGGACAACATACTGTATATCTGCATACTGAAACAAGAACACACACTTACTTGCATCTCCAATATCTTCCAGCAGCAACTTTGTGAAAAGCCGGTGGTGGACTCTTGGGCAGGTTCTTTCTCACCCAGTCGATGAGGAACTGTTTGGGAGACTTTCCTGTCCAGCTGCGAGCTGTGTAGTCAAAATTGCGAATGTCCTTCGGCTCGTTCTTTTTCACAACTACAAATGAAAATGAAAAGAAATTCAAAATGGCTGCATCTCTCTTGGTCTCATGATTTTTACAACTGTCACTGTGAAATTCAGTGGACATCTCTTACAGTCATACTGTATTTACTGTAACCAATTTGTTCCTTGATGAATGAATTTAACTTGGCTCAGAAGGTGTTAATTTGCAAGATGAACCTTTCTCAGCAGGAGGCTCCTTTTCAGCTTGTTCAAATAAGTTAAAGCCCAAATCCTCTTTATCCTCATTAACAGGAAGGATTTTCTTTTCCTTTTGAGGCACATCTTCCACTTTTATAGCAGGATTGAACATGGGGTGGGACTCCAGTTGCTTCATTTCTAGAAAGACAAAATATTAGGCTAAATTAGGGGAAGAAAATTTGACAAAACCCCAAAATATGAAATGACTTATGTGTTTCTTATGAGTGTCTTTGTTTTATATTTTCTTCTGTTACTTTTGTTCGTGTTTATGTGTGGTATGTGGTGTGTGGATATTTTAAAATTGTAAAATTAAGGAAAATACAAGTGTTCCAGAAAAGCCAAAATACATGTAGTTAAGACATGCACCTTGCTGTATGATGCGAACTCGGTCCTGTGCCATGCGTTGGCCAGCCTTGTCTCCTTTGGCTTTTGCAGCAGCTGCCGTTTCTTTAGTGTCATAGAGTTGAGCAGTAAGGATCAAATACCGGTCGTTCTACACGGAAAGAAATAACACAACCTATTAGAGAACAGCAATATGATGACATTTAATGTACTACATATTCACAACTTCCTAACCTCATAAAATGTCTGCTTAAAAAGACACATTTTAAAGCTGTGTGGTAACTTTCTGCTTAGGTCTATTAGGGCTATTTTGCTTTCTTGCAGAGTGAGATGAAAAGACCAATATCACTGTTGTGTCAAGCTACAAGTAGTAGCTGTTTAGTTTTGCTTATCATAAAGACTAGAAGCAGGGGCAAACAGCTAGCTTGGCTCCATCTAAATGTTAAAAAAATGTATAGATCTCAGCTTTAATTTCATTTACTGGGTCAAACTTTTCGTCCAGTTCAGGATTACGTGCAGTCGTCTTCCCTCCTTCCTCGTCCTCCTCTTCCTCACTGCTCTGCTCTGCATACCTCAAGATCCAGTTCTTCATCCTCGCAGCCTCCTCCTTCTCTGTGGCCTGTCAAACACCGCACACACTTATAAGACATGATATAATGTGACGACACATATTTGTTTAGCACTTGTAAACAAATACAGAAACCTTGGCGGGCTCTTTGCGGGTGTTGTCTGGTGCTTTGGGGCTCAGGGCTGCAGGTTTCTGCTGGGCAGGAGGCTGGAACCTGGGCCTGCTCCTCTGGCTCTCCTCCTGCATCTGCTGGCTGAACCCTTCTGGCAGCTCCTCTGTGAAATAGACAACACATTAAAAAGGTCACAGCCTTGACAGCTTTGTGTCCTCAGGACTGTATGGTGATTATATGTAAACGGCTTCATTACCATCTTTAAGGTTGAGGCAGAGCCAGTCGAGAGCAGAGTGGAGATCACCTCCATATAGCACACTGCTCTTCATCGCCTCCTCGATGTGTTCTCTCTTAAAGTTGAACTTCTGCAGAGCTGTGTATAGGTCCTGCAGGCACAACAAGAGAAAGTCAGCCTGAATACAACACTGTGTTACCAAAATGAAAATCAACAATTCAAAATCAGAGAGAAGGTTTTCTTTACCAGCAATTTCTTGCTGGTAAGTCTGCCTGATATGGGCCCTTTATCCCCATTCTCCTGTGTGAAGTCATTGATCAGCTTGATGATCTCCTTCTCCAGCTCAGCTTGAATTGCAACCTGTATTAAATGAGAGGTTATGGTCACATGTGAACAGGTAAGTAAATAAAGCTCTATTTATGTAGCAGAGTATTTTGAGCTACCTTAAAAAAAAACTGTTTCTGTGCTAATACACTGAAATACTGTCAGTCATTATGTTACGGTGACCAACAGCAGGTTACAGCAGGTGACTTACTTTGAGAATCGACTTGTCGGAGACCCCACCAGTGTCGACCTGGGCAGTGTTGGCAAGACTGTAGGTCTTTGGAGCTGGAGTGAGGACAAAACAGAGCAATCCATGTTAATTCTGAGCCAGATTTCATGTTAGTTCAATTATCAATTTCATTGACATAATGAACTGTTTCTAAGGCTATTTTTTTTTTATTATTTTTATATCAAATCACTGATTCAAATTTTTATACAGACCAGGTGGCAACTATTACCAGCTGTTTTAATTATTGATTAATATGACATTTGACAGTTTAGACTGAAAAATGTCTAATATGTTGTACAGGTCCACCACAAGGTACCAGACCCCAAAGGTTGTTTTCCAGTCAAGCGAGGAAATTGTTTACCCACCTGACAACCAGTCAACACACAAAAGCAAAATTGATGTTGAGAAATAGTGAGATCAAAATTTTTTTTTTTATCAGTACTTGGCCAACTACTAAAATGAAGAACAGAGTATGACTGACAACAAGAGGGTTTCATGTGCTCAACACTGCAGTTCAGACAGTAAATGCACTGATCACGGGCTTGGACACATTATACAGACCTGTAAAATACAGTAACAGAACTAACTACAGAGTGAAAATGAACATATCAACACCATTAAAGCTTGTGAACAGTAAGCTACAGGTAATGTCACACTGTCTGACTCTACAGTGATGTTTTTGAAATTCAGTGGAGGCAAACTCAGTCTGGGAGGGATTTAACGTGCTATAGCGGGTAATATTACCTTTTGACTTGTTCTCTTTGGCTGGTTTGGTCGTCTTGTTGCTGGCTGGTTGTTTCTTCTGCTCCTCTGACACACTGTTCCCCGCTGCACTGGCACCAGTCCTGCACGCTGCTGCTGTCGCCGGGGCCACCGGAGCAGCCGCTTGCGCCGCCGACTTCTTCTTCTTCCCACCCATTAAGTCACCAAAACACCTGTCTGTCTATGGGTCCGTTATATGTCCATGTAAAGACAAGTCATCAATAAGATCCGAAAAGGTAGATATGATCGACAGAAAACTGAAACAACGTTAGTTTGTGGTCCTTGGGATCTTCGTACCAAAAACGGGTTGGTTGACTTGTGGACAACACGGCTGCCGTAGAGGAAACATCATGTTGCATTCACGCTCATTGGGAGAATGGGGATATTAAATGTCATCCTTTTTCCGAGAAATACTCCGCCTAAATTAGATACTTTTTACATATTTCTAATCGTTTACTATTAAATGAACTAGACAAAAACTGTGTATTTTCTATAAAATTTGTCTTTATTGTTCTATTGGTGAGAAATATATATTTTTGACGCCACTGCCAGCGATAATACATTTGCAGTCATTCTTTAAACAGTTTGTCGACATGTTATTTTTTCATTATATTATGTTATTTTCCCCAACTGGGAGATATCGTTCCAGAAATTTTCGATATTGCCGTTTCGGAATTACAAGTCGAAGGCCGATGATTACCGTTTTTCCCACTCAGTTGTTAGAATTACGAGTTAAACATCGTGACGTGAATGTGGCATCACAGACAGAACCTCGTGTTGTATTGTGGGTAGTGTGGCCCAAACAATCATGGCAGACGCGTTTGGAGACGGTTTGTTCAGCGTGTTTGACGATGAACAGCAAACCACCACAAGTAAAAAGATACTTCCTTCTGTGGCTCCAGAAACGGGGTAAATGCTTGTGTTTTCATTTGGTCATGTTTGGCGTTTTAAACAAAGAGGTAACGTAACTTACAGTGAACTGAACACAGCATCATGTGCGTTGGTAACAGACAGTAAGACAGCCCTAGCCTTGACTGACTGGTGAGCTAAGTTAGCTTGTAAACTGTTAACTGAAAGATATTTTTGTGATTCGTTGTTACTGAGTTATATCTAACGTTTAAGTTAAGCTTAACACGATTTCTATGCAGTGGTGGAAGTATCCAGACCCTTTACTTAAGTTAAAATAGCAGTATCGTTACAGCATTGTAGCGTGAGTTAAAATAGTCGGTATCAAGTAGATGTTTGCATTGAAAGTACTACTAAAGATACGTAAGTATCATCTGCAAAATGTACTTAGTATCTAAAAGTAGTCATTCCATAAAAATGTCTATCGACTGTTATGTTATTTAGTAAAATATGATCTATATGATTACCAGGCGTGTTTTTTGTAAAATGTTCAAAATCAGGAAAATAACTAGGAACTGCAGCTGTCAGTTGGATGTAGTGGAGTAAAGAAGTACAGTATTTACCTCTGAAGTGTAATGGAGTAGATGAGGTACAAGGAAATGGAAAAATGTTATCTAAATATTGGTGTGAATTCTATCTGGACGGATTTTTTTCTTCTTTTCCAGGAATGCTGTTGGTAAAAATGACACTGACAAAGATGCTGGTCCGTCTGCTCGGATTAAGAGGGAAGCAGACAGTGACGGTGGAGAGGAGGTGGTGGTGTTCGGGAAGAAACCTCGATATGAGACAGTCTCCGCTAATGACGTGAAGTAGGATGAAGTACATTTTAAAACTGTATACCTGTACATGCTACTAAAGAACCGGGTTACTTATGAGGTTGTGGTGTTCAAGTTTTGTTGAAACTATTTCAGAGATGTGTTTATTCATCTTTTTGGACATTTTGTAGGGTGCAGTTTTGTGGTGTTTTTAAAGTGTGTTACATTATACATTATAAGGATGTAGGTAAGAAGTTCTTTTGTTTACTTCAGTCTCACAGAATTTATGCCCCAAGTGAAGGTGGAGCAAGTTGAGACAGTGGAAGGATGCTCACATGAGGTATAAAAAAAAAAAAAAAGAAGCACCTTGAATGAAGTCTGTTTTTTGAAGTCAATTGTAAACTTTATTGACTAAACACGTGTTGTTTCCCTGACAGGTCGCTCTACCTGCCAGTGATGAATATAAACCACTGAAACCTCGAGTGGGGAAAGCAGCCAAGGTATGTTAAGCTTTAAACTTGAGTTTTCTGCTTGTGGGATTCATTCAGTTTGTTGTCTGAATACAATAAATATGGCTTTTACAAACATTGTGTTTATTTTCTTTGTTGCCTTTGGTTTGAAGACTAGAAAAGTAGTTTACTTTTAATATCTACTGAAATAGCACATAGTTTCTAAAAAGAATATACTTTTGTAGTATATCATATTTATCATATGTCGCTGTAAATGCTTTTATATAATACGTTTATTGAGACTGTGAGTTTTAGTGCACCTGGATTGTTTTTCTTTTGTTTTAATGATGCTAGTTTTGCAGGAGTACCCTTTTGTTCTTGATCCGTTTCAACGTGAGGCCATCTTGTGTATTGACAACAACGAGTCTGTGCTTGTGTCTGCACACACTTCTGCTGGCAAGACTGTCTGTGCTGAGTGAGTATCCTCAACAAACAGATCACTGTGTTTTACACAGAGAGTTGTCTCTGTTGAAAATGCTTAGCTTACAGTAGAGTTAAACCTCTCAGTTCTACAGTCTTATACACATGTGAAGGGGCAAAGCTGTCCATTAAACCCAAACTACAGAAACGATAGCTTGCTTTTTATCAGGGTACTTGTCTTTATAAACATATTACTGAGTAACTGTGATATTTAATATGTTCTCTTATCCACACTAATCTGCCTCTGTTGTCACCTGTTTCCCTTCATGTCCCACTTATTGTTGACATATCTTTAAACCTTGTCTAGTCAATGGAACTCTTTTCTTTTTACTCAAAATGCACAATGATCAAGGCAATTTCGATTTTCATTTTAAAGTGACAGTATCGTATTTGTTATTTCCTACTACTGGCTTCGCGTGGAGAGAGCTGAGGGTAGAAATGTCAGTTAATTTTCAGATATGTGATTTCATCAACATTCATATTGTCCTCTTGCAGATATGCCATTGCTCTGGCCCTCAGAGAGAAGCAGAGAGTGATCTTCACCAGCCCCATCAAGGCTCTGTCCAACCAGAAATACAGAGAGATGTATGAAGAGTTCCAGGATGTCGGTCTGATGACTGGAGACGTCACCATCAACCCCACCGCTTCCTGCCTCGTCATGACAACAGAGGTGGGACACAGTAATGCCTGAAGAGACATACGTTTTATTAGGTATCACTTTTGTCGAAGGGTAGGCTGTGGAGCGTAGTGCTGAGAGTTTCGTCTGATGATGTAAACTTGTTTTCCGCCAGATTCTGAGGAGCATGTTGTACCGAGGGTCTGAGATCATGAGAGAAGTGGCGTGGGTCGTCTTTGATGAGATCCATTACATGAGAGATGCAGGTGTGTACACAATACAGACGACACAGACACAATACTGATTGACTGAAAAAACTTATGGCACTTTGGAATTGCATATTTGATTTTTTTGTGTTTGTTAAATATATAACACCTCTGGCTTTTATGGAAAATTTTCTCATTTTGTTTTTTTGTTTTGTGTTTCTTTTTTTTTAATCATCATTCATTTTTTATAGAACAATTACAGTTCAACAAACTCAACAACTGTTTACTTTGATTAATGAATCTCCACCCTCCCACTTCAAAAACAGAACATTGTAAAATAATTTTATTACACCTATTTTTCATCTGGCTAGATATGTGCAGTGCAACTATTATAGTATATGCACAAACAGTATTTAAGATTGCACACATTGTGTATCCCATATATTGATCTTAGTATCTGTTGCCTCCGCTCCGATGATAGCCAGGGCCACAGGCATTATGTTTTCGGGTTGTCCATCCGTCCGTGCAGCAACCCAAATCTTGTGAACTCGTTCTAATTCTATTTTGGATGTCAACAAATCACATACAGCTGTACTATTACTATTGTTTTTAATTATTTGGGTCCTCTAATACAGCTATCCACAGCTAAACTTGGTAATCTTTGCTGATATCTAAACGCAACACTGGAAACTAGTGTGGGGGTGTTAGTTTTAGTCTTCAGTAGCATTTCTATGAATTAAACTTGTCCACAAACAGGCGACTCAGTAAAATCTGAGGAACAAAAGCCTCCTCATATGTTTTTTGAGTTTTGTGAAAGCAAGTAAATCTCAAAGGAAAAAGTAGAAGAGGTCACTACTATGTTTTTGCATTAACAAATCGACTTTGTATCACAGAACGAGGTGTGGTGTGGGAGGAGACGATCATTCTTCTTCCAGACAACGTGCATTACGTCTTCCTGTCAGCCACCATCCCCAATGCCAGACAGTTTGCAGAATGGATTTGTCACCTACATAAACAGGTGTTCTGGCAGATGTTATATTTATGTGTTATGTTAAATTATTTTACAATGTGAGAGTATTTGGACAATTTCCTTTATTCCCTTTGTCAAATGTTTCTGTGTCACGACACTTTCAGCCGTGCCATGTGGTGTACACGGACTACCGTCCCACTCCACTGCAACACTACATCTTTCCAGCAGGTGGTGATGGACTCCACCTGGTGGTTGATGAGAACGTAAGGACACCTATAAACTCACTTAACTACTTCTATGGAGCTTGAAGTAGACGAGAAGCATCAGTGTCATTTTAGCCCATGTGTCTCCTCATTTTTGATGCATCCATGGTGACCTGACTTTACTTGATTGGTCTCTTCTGATGCTGGCTGTTTCTTTCAGGGAGACTTCAGAGAGGACAATTTTAACACAGCTATGCAGGTGCTCAGAGACACGGGGGATTCTGGAAACAGCAGCAGTGGCAAGTGGGATCCCAGAGGACGGAAAGGAGGAACCAGAGGTGTGTGTCTAACTTAAAATTTGTAAACGTGTTAGCTTTAGTAATTCACCTCATCAGAGGTCATGTCTGTGTGCTCACATCTGTGATCTCCTCAGGTCCATCCAGTGTGTTCAAGATAGTGAAGATGATCATGGAGAGGAACTTCCAGCCTGTCATCATTTTCAGCTTCAGCAAGAAAGAGTGTGAGGCCTACGCTCTGCAGGTGGCCAAACTGGACTTTAACAGAGGTATAATTAGTTTTTCTACAAACCTATACTTGGCCTGTCACTCTGGACAGATTTGCAACATACGTGGTAATTCAGCAACTTAAGCTTGACTGATTGTTTGTACTTTGTAATACTCAGTCTGAGCAGCTATATCCAGCGCAGTAGTCCTGGTGGTTTTGGATGATGTGTGCATAGTAAGAGGTTTACTTCAGACCCTTCATGCAGTATATTAACAGCAGGTGATGTGTTCTTGGCGTTAGCTCACATCCTTTATCATTTTTTTCCTAAACAGAGTGAACTCA
The DNA here is from genome assembly GCA_032362345.1 of Sandelia bainsii. Lineage (NCBI taxonomy): Eukaryota > Metazoa > Chordata > Actinopteri > Anabantiformes > Anabantidae > Sandelia > Sandelia bainsii. Next base: position 6,870,603 of record JAUMHL010000004.1, read on the forward strand.
AAACGTGTGTCGAGATGTAGATTAATGATTTTTTTGTTTACAAAGCAGATTTATAGTTCACTTATTGCATATTTCCTAATATATTTTTTATAGAGCTGCAATGATTTGTTGATTTGTGGGTAAAAAGAAAATCAGCGTCTAATTTTAATTAAGGAAATTGTTTAACATTTTTAAGCCAAAATGTCAAACATCTCAAATCAGTCAGTTCAAGATACTTAATTTCTGCTTCAGTGGTCAATATGTGACAGCAGGTCTGAAAACAAAGCACTCGCAGACAGCTCACTCACACACAAAATCCAATTTATTGCAAGAATTTGCTGATCCTAGCTTCTCAAATGTGAGAATGTGGTCTTTTTCATTGATACATTGATATTAAACTGAATGTGAATAGAAATGCTTAAATAAAATTAATTGATCATGAAAATCACCATTTGTTACAGCCATTATCTTTTTTTACTGTGCATTTGTTTGGCCAAATTGTGCAACTTAACATATTTAGCTTAATAATAATAATAATAATAATAGATACTTTATTAATCCCCTTGTGGACAGGCAGCTGCATTTTAGGCACCAAGGGGCGAGAGTTGAACCATCAACCCTGGGGTTAATAGATGACTGCCCTACCTACTGATCCACGGTCGCCTGTGAATCAGACTTATACTGTTATAAGCTCAGTCAATAAGTTAATTATCAGCACATTGAGCATGTTTTGGTTTGATTTAGAGTTGGTGTGCAGATTGTCTCTGGACAAGCAAAAACAAAAACATTTTTGTGACACATTGCTGAGATTGTTGGGGAGGTAGTTGACACTAGCTAAGTGAAAACTCTCACCAAAATGTTAAATTGTTGGCGAGCTGAGCTGAATGAATCCTCCCCACTGATCGAGTACCATGAATATGGCTTATTGTGCCGACACAGCTGGTGGATAAGTGAAGTTGCTTCACGAGGACAAATCTCTGCATGATGGGAGATAATCCAGCAGCAGATTGAGTTTGGCTCACAGCCTCCTGCTTCAGGCTTTTCTCATTGAAATAAAATATATTTATGAAGTCGTAGTTGGGAAACATTTTCCTCCCTCATCCTGGTTTGTTTTTCCTGTATTGTGACATTCTTAAAAATGAGGAGGTTTGTTTTAATGCTGAGTTCTTCCAAAACTCAAGGCCTTTCTTCAGTCAGTGCAGCCAAATTCTTCATCCACATTGCAAAAAACAAATGTAAAAACTTGGCCAAAGACAATTTCTCATTTCCCACAGTTTCGTGTGTTCTGAGAATTTTGTTGAACAAACTGACATTCCTATAAAATCAGGCAGATATTGTCCATACAACATAACAACCATACAACAGTCAGGTCATTTCATTAGATTTAAGAAAATTTCACTTGATTAAGGGGGGAAAAAAGTGTATGATTCAAATCGACATTTTAGAATTTAAACAAAGAAGAACGTGATAAATGTGACCCATTTAACCAATCTAACCTTTTCCAGACAGTTTCTGTCATCAAAGTTGTTTCAATTCTTTTCACCAAAAAGCTAACTGTTGGTTAAGATGGAGCTACTCTCCTCCTACCTTTTCTACTTTGTACTGGCATCCCTCCATTCAGATCTTTTTGAGCATTAATGACAGAGTCCCCCTCTCTCTCTCTCTGCAGTGACACATTGTTTCTGGGCAGCATTTGTGTTGTGGTAGAGCTGCGTTGGAGTCAGGGGACCGACTGGTGCTGAAACACAAACAAAACAGAGCAAGTGTAGAACTGCAAAGAGACGAGTTTTAGTTCTGTTTGGTTCATACAAAGACTGGGCAGCAGAAATTTAAGATTCATGGCCCACTGATTGTATGGCTGTATGTGTGGTATGCATTCACTCATTGGGGTGTAATTAACGTTTCAGCTTTAAGGAACACCAAGTAGAGCTTAGATGTCCTGGCTATGACTTGTTTTTATTCACAAGGCTTTTTCAGTACAACCACGGTGTTAGCATGGGCCTACTTTGCTTTTTACATTGGCTTTATGTGTTTGTCTGTGTCTGTACTGTTTTTTTTTTATAAACCCAAGTCTCATTGTCACTGAGGTCATTTGGCAATAACCACGAACACTGAGCCATCCAAGTCTAGGTTTATGACTAACGCGGGCACATGAGAAGGAAGGTTTCCGAGAATGGTTTCATGAATAAAGAAAGACCTGTGACTAAGTTTCCACATGTGCAGAAATGCCCAGCAGCAAACAGTACAATGTGATTAACACAATAATACGTTGGAGCTGGTGGAAGTTGATAAAAATTTTGAGTTAACACAGACCTTAAAAAAATGTGTTACATCAAAACATTTAAAAATTCCCATAAGTGTGTGAGAGTCTGAGGAGCTGACACACACAAATTGAGGATATAAGAAATGCATTTGTGCTGTTATTTAGAACATTTTCCGAGCCTCTGTGAGAAAGTGTTAACACGATTTGTTTGTTCCAGATGATGAGAAACGTCTAGTGGAGGAAGTGTTCAACAACGCAGTGGACTGTCTTTCAGATGAAGACAAGAAACTCCCCCAGGTGAGGAGGACGGCACTCTCGCTGTTTCCTCTCAACTCCCTGATGGTTTTATAAACATCCACATTGTTCTCACTTTAGAGTTTTAACCCACTGCTGCCACTTTTTAAAAACTCAATAAAATGAAGATTCCCTTTTTCCTTCAGAGTCATTTTGTTCCAGGAGCAGACAATTAAGCAGCCTTAATGTAAATAGCTGCGCACATTATGTCAGCACAGGCTTTAAATGCTGTGCTCCTGTTATGCTGCATCACATTATGAAAACCATCTGTGTCAAGGTAATAGTTGGGTGAACCGCTACAGTCTGAACACAGCAAAGCCAACCATACATCACAGTATGAGGGTTGTTTTTTTTTTTTACTTCCTGTTTCTCTGATGCTGTTTGCTGTAATCCTTTGAACTGGTGAATTTGCACTGTCTGCAAATCATTTATAAACCAATAAAACAAATCTGCTTGGTGCTCCTCAGGTAGAGCACGTTCTGCCGTTGTTGAAGAGGGGCATAGGAATCCACCACGGAGGCCTGCTGCCCATCCTAAAAGAGACCATAGAGATCCTTTTCTCTGAAGGCCTGCTCAAGGTACAACTGTGAGCTTTTACATTTTGTACATCAGGTGTAACTGAAAATTAAGTCTCTGACTCTGTACACAGGAATGACCCTCTGGAGGGACCCTGTGAAGTTTATGACCTGTAGTACAGAGCAGTGTGTTTGCAGACTCAGTTCATTCTGATCATCGTTTAAAAGACGGTCATATTCAAACCAAAAAAAGTCCTTCATTAAAACACCACAGGGGATGGCGTTGGTAGGGCCATGTTGCATCAGGTATCAATAAGACAACATCCCTGTTAGTACAGAAACCTCACTGTGTTTGTGTAACTTTGGCCCTTCTTTAAGACATCTCTGCCTGTTCACACAGAACTAAAAAAAGCCACACTAAAAGTGCTTCAGTGTTGATTCTTTACACAGACGTGATGTCCACCGTCATGTATAATGCGCATGTTGCATATTCATTGCTTTCAAAACGACAATTATAGATGAACCATTATGTGCTTTTGCAAGTTTTGCACATTTAAGAAGTGATTCAGACTCAAAGTGATTGCACATCAAGTACAACATGATCATAAAGGATTATTTTCTGCAGCTGGTGTGTGATGAGACATTGGAGGAGAAATTGGGAGACTCAAAGGAAGCCATGACATGCAGAGTGGGAGTAAGCAGAAATAACTGGGTAACATTAGAGTTGCAGACCAGGGTCAGGTTATGAAAATGAAACTTCACCAAAACCTCATACCCCTTTGCTGCCAACACCCACCACTGCCTCATGTTTTTACACTGGAGCAATGACCCCCCACGCCGGTATGGTATGGTGAGGCAGAATATTGGCACAGTAAACCTGCCTTGAATGGGCAGTGTAAGGAGCTAATGTTTGAAGTCCATTTGCAGTAACTGAGTTATACATTTAAAAGTTTCAGATGACAAAACATTGCACAATGATTTATAATGCTCATAAACAAGATTTTACAACTCTTGTAAGTTATCATGATGGCAGCTATTTGATCTTTTCATCGGGCTGTACAACAGTTGAGGTTACTCAGTAATCTACCAGAAATATAAGCTTTGCTGCATTTTATTGGCCCCTGCAGCATCTTTCAGGATGATGTCACATTGCTTTGCAGCAAAAGTTTGGCCAGGCTCATCCTCTTCTACTAACCCTACATTTTTGGAGACTTCTGCAGACACCCCCGCTGCCACAGCATATGTTTTTTATGCAGGGCTAAAGTCAGTCTGAATGCCACCTAACATGCCAAGAAATATCTCAGTGTGCCTTGATAGAAGACTAAAGTATGGATCTATAAAGTATGCATGTAGATGATCAGGTCAGGTCAGGTCAGGTCAGGTATGTATAATTAGTTGCATGGCTTCTGAGTCCTCTGAGACTTAATTAAGTCACAAAAGTATTAAAGACCTTTTATGAAATCTATACAGACTCTTGTTCTACTGCACTACTATGTTAGAACCTGACATTTGCACATCTAAAGACTTTTAATCTTTAAGCACCAGTATTTGCTTGCTGAGAGCATCTCAGAACTCAGATTTATCCACTAAAAAAATCACCATCGTTTTCGACTTAAAAAATTGGCTGTGCAGATTTTTTTATGAAGAACAAAAAAACACATTCAACACATTTATTAGGCCACTCGTATACACAGTGCCTTCTGATGAAAACCGATTGTTTTAATGCTTCTTATTCTCGTTCCAGGCCCTGTTTGCCACAGAAACATTCGCCATGGGCATCAACATGCCAGCTCGCACTGTACTCTTCACAAGCGCACGCAAGTTTGATGGCAAGAATCACCGCTTTGTAAGAGCACCCACATACACACCGTTTTTATCACATGTTTCAGTAAAGACAAATTATCAGGAGAAATATTTCTTCAGATTGTCGTCACAATGGTTCCTCCAAATTACAGCTGTGTCCTCTGCTCATCTCCAAAACCAAGAGTTTAATAGTTTGTATTCATAAACACTTGTCGCATCTATCATACCTGCAGCGTTATTGTTTGGGATTGAAATTTGAGGGTCATTTATTTTTGTGTGAGAAGTATAAAGTGCTTTCCTGTTTGTTTTTAAACAGAGCAACTAATTATCCCATTAACCTCCAGTAATCTATCTAATCCACTTACTGTCTATCCAATTTACTATCTAATCCACGCACTGTCAATGCAACGAATATGTCCTCTTTTAATAAAACTCCTGAAAAACAGTACTATCTCTTAAAAACAGCAGCTCCGGCCTGCGTTCTGTGTGGACCTGTATTGCTCTGAGGTCTTTATAAGGTCTTGAAGTGCTGCAGCTTGCATCGCCACATAAACAGCCACGTATTGTTTATAAGAGCTGGGGGCTGTGTGCGGAGCAGCCATCACTTAGAAGCACCCTTCATCTTTCTTTTATACACATAAGCTTCCAGCTTCCAGCTCACACACACACACACACACACACACACACTGACAAAGGCTCTGAAGAGACTGAAGGAAACTACATCTGGTTCCTCTGACGGTGCCAAAGCTCCACGCAGGCACTCGCACACTTCATTTGACGAACCTCTCATTCCTTAAGCACACTGTGTTTCAAATCAAAAGCTGATCCCATGGCATGCCTGTAATAATGATCAGATCACTTCAACACAAAAATAATCATGGCCCTTCCTTCTGTTGCATTTTTTATTGCTGAAAGAGTAGCAGATATGCAGTTTAATCAGAGCCATGTGAAATAGTCAGAGTCCTCAGAGACTGGTGGAAAACTGGTTCAATCTCTTCCACATGGGACAGTTTCAGCATTTCTCTGTTAGTAATACAGATACTTGACTAAGAATATTTATAGAAATTTTTAACTAGTTTTCCAAAAGTATGCTTATGTTTTTACAGTGCTCTGCATTTAGAGGTGTCAAACATCTTTTCTCAGTATTAGATTAGCTTTTCAGTCTTTGTCAGATCACTAAATGCCACAGGTAGAGAAAAGCATTCACTAAAATTTCTTTCTTCTTCATGTCTTGTGTGTTTGCATGTGGTGTAGATTACTTCAGGTGAGTACATCCAGATGTCCGGACGTGCTGGGAGAAGAGGAATGGACGATAGGGGAATTGTTATTTTCATGGTGGATGAGAAGATGAGTCCAGCTGTGGGCAAACAGCTACTCAAGGTACTGTGCTGTTTTACAGTTCAAGTTTATATTATTTTTTCAGAACACAGCCACCATCATCTATCATGTCTTTGTAACGGCTGTCTGCAAGTTCATGTGCTGCAGTCCTGCTGTCCTACCAATTAAAATCATGTCCCTGCTGCTTTGCTGAGAATTTGTTAGAACGATTGAGTGGAAATTGTCATAAGTGCCTCTTAAGTTGTTCTGTGGATCATCAGGACATTTGGTGATCAGTCAAAACTTGACGACACATACAGTCACAGAGAAGCCAGAGAGTCTCAGTCTTATGTCTTTGATTTGACACATTTATTGTTGTGCTGTTATAAATATGTAGCTGTAGCTTTTGAAAGAAGGTTGCGCTAATGTAAAACTGTTAGTTGGCGCTGTCACAGTGCTTAACTCCCAGGGTGTCTTGGGGAATGATGTTGAACACATATCTGTGCTTCTAGAGTTTCAGAAGTTGCGATTGCAAAATCCTCCTCGGAGTTTATGCAGACCTCATACCTTCTTGGCACCTTTAGCAAAATCACAACAGAATTTTGAAAACACCTAATTAACCACAGCTGTGTACCATTATAATTAAAGTGTTTTCATGCTTGTTATTAACCAGTCTATTTTTTTTATTCTGCTGTGCAGGGATCAGCAGACCCATTGAACAGTGCCTTCCATCTGACCTACAACATGGTTCTCAACCTGCTGCGTGTGGAGGAGATCAACCCAGAGTACATGCTGGAGAAATCTTTCTACCAGTTCCAGCACTACAGAGCTTTGCCCGGTGTAGTGGAGAGTGAGTGGTATATCTGCACACTCCAGGCTGGATGAGATAGTAACATCTAGACAAACTCTACTACAGATTGTACTCCTGTGTATTAGCTTGCATGCATTTTAGGCCTATTTGATTTGTGCTGAGGCAGTGAGGTGTTAAAGATTAGTCTTGTTAGGCAGCTGTAATGAATACAAGTTTACAATGATTCCATTACTATATCATTATCATCTGTCTGGAATGCTAATGCTGATTATTTTCTTGCTTAATTGATTACATTTTTTAAGTAAACCTTGAAAAAGTTTAATTTACCACAGCCTAAGGTAACATCTTCAGTCTAAAAGTCCAAATTTATTTAACATACTGTAAAATACAGATTTAAAATCAGAACTTCACATTTAAAGCTACAGTGGTCCCAGATTACTTAGGAGGCACCTTGCTCAAAAACTTGTTTAAGTGAATATCCCTGCACTGCTGCCAGGCTGTAGGCCTGTGCCACAGGGCAACAGCACCTCTTCACAATGAGATAATGTTAGGAGGTTGATGAGCAGAAAGTGTTTAAGAAATATTTTTGCTGAAAGATGCTGTCACATCATAATCATGTTGCTGTTCTTTCTGTGCAGAAATTAAAAAGTTGGAGGAGCAGTACCACGCCATTGAAATACCTAACGAAGAGAGTGTGGTTACTTACTATAAAATCAGACAGCAGCTGGCCAAACTGGGTAAAGAGATACTAGAGTTCATCCTTAAGCCCAAGTACTGCTTGCCGTTCTTGCAGCCTGGGCGACTTGTTAAGGTAAAGCGTTACACACTTAATGTCTGATGATGGGACAGTAGTTATGGATTTTCATGTCACTTAACGACTTTGTGTTGCAATCCTTCAGGTGAAAAATGAAGATGCTGACTTTGGCTGGGGAGTTGTGGTAAACTTCTCCAAGAAGTCAAACGTGAAGGTGAGTGGTTGACACGGTGTCACACATATGTGAATGTATCACATGTCTGTGGCTAATGTGCGTTTCCCCATTCAGACCAGCACAGACTCAGAGACACTGTATGTCGCAGAGGTTTTGCTTCACTGTAGTAAGGACAGTGTAAAAGATGCTGCGACTGAAGCCGCTAAACCTGCTGCTCCGGGGGAGACTGGAGAGATGCAGGTGGGTGAAACGGACACAAAAAGACATGTCGCATACACAAATACAACACAACATCCTCCTGTTTTATGGACATTTTGAAATTCACACATAAAATAATTGGAAATTTGAGTAAACTAATAAAAGGAAATATGCCAAATAAGCTTTTACTCTTGGCTGAGGTGAAGTCGGAACACTTATTAAAAACAATATGCAGCAAAAATGTAGCAAATTATTTTATTATGATTTACATTAAGCTTATTGCTCAGTTTTCCTCTGCAGAAAATTGAGGCAGACAAAAACATCTATGAGGAGTGATGAGAAGAATGTAATGTTCCTCTAATTAACTCATGAAACGAACGTAAATGCTGAGTTTCCATCACATCTTTCAGATCGATTTTGTCCAGTTTACATTTAACTGGTGTTTTTTTATTTTGAACCTCTCCGGAGACTGAGTGACACCAAATGTTTATTTCATATCTCATAATATTAATGTCGTTACATTTTTCTTTTGCTGATTTTTCTGAAAATCTGCACAAAATATGTATGGAAACTTTGCTAATGATGACTGTGATTTAAATTATTGTCCAGGTCGTCCCAGTGATGCTGCATCTCCTGACTGCCATCAGCTCAGTTCGTCTTTACATCCCCAAAGACCTGAGACCCTTTGACAACAGACAGCTCATGCTCAAGTCTATACAGGTACAAAATGAGACAAAATGAACCTGGTAAACCTCAACGGAAATCACTATCTAAATTGTTTCCTTCTACACATTTTGTCCTCAGGAGGTGCAGAAACGTTTCCCAGATGGCGTTCCTTTTCTCGACCCGATAGATGACATGGGCATCAAAGACCCTGCTCTGAAAAAAGTCATTCAGAAGGTGGAGGCCTTCGAGCACCGCATGTACTCTCACTCCCTCCACAGTGACCCCAACTTGGAATCCGTTTATTCTCTCTGTGAGAAGAAAGCTCTGGTAAGAAACAGTTTCAGTCACGTGAAACCAGCTAAATGTCAACAACATTCATCCACAGGTTACAGGTTTTATTATTATTGAAATATGAATTACTTTTAACTTTCCTTGTTATCGACATTGGCCTTTTTTTAGATAACGTTCAGTGACCTTCCATTGTGTTTCCCTGCCAGACAGCTCAACTTTGGTCATATATACTCATACAGACAAACACAGGAAGAAAGCAAAGCTGTTAATCCTACAGGGCCTCTCAGTTATAGGTCAGAGCAGAAAACTTAATCAGATCACATGGAGGGAGGGATTAAAAAGCTCCAGGAAAGGGTCACACTTTTTTTCCTGTGTAGTGGGTATACATGAGGGCCTTTCAGCACAGCTCTGCAGGGCAGTAGCACAACTCTGTAGAGAAACAAATCATTCAGTCCTGTATAGTCCTGGCTGAGTAACGTTAAGAATGAATAGAGGGAGCGATGCACGGCAATATTACAAAAGGAAAAATTTAATAAGAATTAGTGGCTCCACCAAAGAGTGAAGTTGCAGTCCAGATATTTTAATGATGTCATCAGTGAGTTCAGTGGATGTTTGTGCCAGATACATCCACTAGAGAGAATGCAGTTGTGATCTGCCCATAAGGCAGGTAGGTGAGAGTGATGAAGTCTTGCTTCTCCAAGCTGTTTTTTCCTTTATTATCTGGCAACTTGTTTTTTTTTTCTTTACAGTAAGCAGTGATACCTCTGTTTTTCCAAAACATTCACTAGGTTTGTTTTGCGTAATTGCTCTTTATGACTGTGTAACACCATGATCACAATCACTAAATGCTTCTCAGTAGTCAACACAGACTCAGCACACTAGACTTGGAGGATAGCAACAACTATACCAGGGTGCTTTGTACTTGGGGACAGCAGTGATTTGAGCTAAATTCTGATGCTAGCATAACAACATGTTCACAGTGGCTACAATGCTAACACGCAGATGTTTAACAGCAGGTATAATGTTCACTATCATACTCTAGCAAGTTTTGCATGAATTTGATCTTAAAACAAAAATATTGGACAGTCAAATTTTTAACAATGTCACCTCATCATCCTGAGGAGATGGAAGTCTGCACCAAAGTTCATGACGATCCATCCATTAGTTAGTACAACATTTCACTCAAAGCAACAAGTGTCAACTTTACACTGGTACAAGAGCTAAAGTGACCTCATTACATCATTGTACTCATTACCATGAGCATCTGTAAGAATTTCATGGCAGTTCATCAACCATTTGAGAGATTTCAGTCTGGAGTGGGAGTAACTGACATTGATTTATGGTCTTCATTGAGTCACTAGTGTTTAAATAGAGAAAATAGAAAAATTACCTTATTAAGGAAAAGTTCAGAACAAAAAAACAAGTACAGCCAGAAGAAACACTTAAAGTTAAACCACAAAACATTCTTCTACAGGAAACTGTATGAATTCATAATTACAGAGGTGGTAAATAACTAACTAAATAAATTTCAAGTACTGTACTTAAGCATTTCCAATTTATTTTACTTTTACTCTTACTCCACTACATTCATTTTAATGTCATTAGTTACTAGTTACTTTTTGCAGGGTTAGATTATTATAAAAATCATGTGTTATTAAAATGCTGATGTTATAATTTATTGATTAACCTCCTGTCACTATACACTACTCACAAAAAGTTAGGGATATTTGGCTTTTGGGTGAAATTTATGGAAAACATAAAAAGTTCACACTACAGTGGTATTATATCATGAAAGTAGGGCATTTAAGTAGAAGCATGCAATGGTGATTTCCTCATCTCAAACTATTTATTGAAAC
>JAUMHL010000004.1:6887497-6923218 GCA_032362345.1 Sandelia bainsii
GCGCTAACTATAAGCTTTATGAAAAAGGAAGGTCTTTAGCCTAGTCTTAAAGGTAGAGAGGGTGTCTGCTTTCCGAAACTGAACTGGGAGCTGGTTCCATAGGAGAGGAGCTTGATAGCTAACCACCGTAATAAACACATAAATGTAACGTTATGAGCTTCATGAAGATGTTATGGCAGAACAGATTATACAGCTGTACTTAGTCACTTTATTAAGTGTAAAACCATCCTACATGAGTGAAATGTGTAAATTCTTCTTTACTGAGAAATTGGAACACTCCTGAAACAAATGTCTGTTTGCAACTAAATCTTTTGATTTGTGACAGTTAAAATGTATTCGTCATTTGTGTCTTTGCAGGAATAACGAAGATCAAGAGAGACATCGTCTTTGCTGCTAGTCTCTACCTATAACAACCTTACAACTCTCCAGCACAATGGGCAGCAGCTACCTAAAGATAAAATCTGTGTTTGATCTTAACTTACGAGGACCCCAACAGCACAGATCACTCAGATTAGGTATTTTGCCGTTTATTCCCAAAATGCTGAATTGGCTTTCGGATCATTTCTTCCCTTCATGACAACTTACCTGAACTCTGTAATGTCCTGTTACGTCGTGTTACAGTGAGATCTAGTTCAATTTTAAATGAGGTGATTTTGTCTTTGTTTGGATTTAAACACTTTTTTTCATTTAGGTAAACACATTTGTGGAAAGAGTACAATGAACATTCATGCTTTATTGAGCAAAATGCATTATGACATAAATTTGATATATCTGGCCGACAAAGTAAACATACCTTTATGCGACAGCTCATGACAAACATTTAATTTGTGTTCATGTTGAGTAAAATGGCTTTATATTTCCTTATTTTAGACATTTGTACATACTTCTAACTTTTTTCCAATAAAAGTCTGTATTGTGATTTTAACATACAGATTATACAAAAGCACACTGTTGTCTTCACTTGATGTTTATATTAGTTCTTTGATACACAGGGAGCTGTGATAGCAGCAGCAGCAGTCCAGCAAAGGCAACACAGGACGTAAACTGGCCGTCAACTCTTCAACTCTAACACAGCATGATTCAAATCGAGCTTCCGCCTCGACTGTGTGACGGTTGGAGAATAAGACGGCAGTGGCCTGGAGTCAGCATCTCCAGATGTAAAGCACTGTTGCCCTCTGGTCTAGGATCTGGTTTAGTTTCCAGCTCACTCTAACCTTGAAAAGCATTTCTCTTATAATTAGCCCTTTAATTAACACTGGACAAACAGCAGGGAATTTATGACTCAAATATCTGTTTGCTGGAGTTGACCTAAAACTGACCCTAAATCAGGTCTTTGAGCAGACTGACTCCAGGTCACGAAAAGCACAAAGCAGGGTTACATTCACAGGTTTCCAACCCTCCTCTCTCCCAGCAGTGGTCAGACCCTATAGTGGGTACATGCAGGTCGGTCTTCCCACCAGCTCAGTAGGTCGATACATTCCTTACAGAATCTCTAGCTCCTAAACCCAACAAGGGTCAAACTGGTTGTTTCTGGTTCTTCTAGATGGATCATCAGTGGGCAAGACATCAAGTTGCCTAAAATGATAAAGTCTTAAAATCTCAACAGGCTTGAGTTGTAGTTTCCGAATGCGTTGTGCGGGATGCACAGAAGTATCTGATGCTGCGTGAGGTGAACGGCTATAGAGAGGGATCCTGGGTGTGCGTTTGGAACAAGCCGACATCATCTTAGTTGGGGCTCTCAAAGTGGTTTCCATTTGTTGGAGTCTCCTGTAGGGTTGTGTGTGGGATGTCTGACTTTTTATGGGAATCCACATCTGGCTTAAAAAAGTCAGACACAAAGAAGACCTGCAGGGTACAGAGACTTTTAAAAAGGTGTACATGGAAAAAGGGGCATAATTGTTTTCATCTGTCCTCACTAAACAACTTGAGCAGTATAGCTGACACTTTGGAAAATAATGTTTTCCACTTTCATGACAAGAGTGAGGTGGAAAGCTTGGGACCACGAACATCTACACATTAAATATGAAGCTACATCCAGGAGAGAGTTAGCTTAGCATTACGACTGAAAACAGGAACGGCAATCAGTGATTTCTTTGGACAGAGCCAGACTAGCTGCTTCCAGTCTTTATGCTAAGCTAAGTAGCTCCTCTTTTGCTATAGCTTCATATTTGACAGACAGGAGTAAAAGGGTAATTCTCTCCTCAGCAAGAAAGTAAATTAACATTTCCAAAAACGTTAAATATTTTTAAAAAAATCTAAGATTAAAGGGCCCAGCACTTACCACCAGTATAGCCATAAGTGCACCCTGCAGGAGTCCAGTCAACACATCACTCCAGTGATGTTTATAATCGGACACCCTCGACAGTCCTGTGAACAGTGAGGCGGCAATCAGGAAAAACTGGATTGTGGGTCTAAGCAGTCTCGCCCATTCAGTCTGGAGTCGAGCCTGCAGGTAGAGCTGAGAAAGACAGCGTGAATTAAAATACCAAATATTAACGTCAATTAATGGTCACAGATTACTGTAGGTTTAGTAGTTCAGGTATGATCGTCGTAACAGGCTTTTCTGCATGAGTGGCAGGAAAATTGACTCAGTGAATTTCCAGTTCCACTTCATTAATACACTAGAGACAAGCCTATGATTCTGGAAAATGTTCTAAAAATGTTTGGGGCCTGTTTCCTAACGTCCGATAATTAAACAAACATCCTCCTTTTATGGTCCACGTTACCAGCTTTACAGTTTACTCTCCTCTGTCTTAAAGATGAGAAACATGCAGGAACTATTTCAATCAGTCATTCATACAATATAGATAATTTATTTTCTCAGTCTGTTATGATTTGATAACTCAATCTCACACCACCTCCTGGCCAGGAATTATGGTGTAAGATTCTTTGGACAGCTGAATGTCATTTTCCACTGTACGTACCATAAACCAGATGACTTAAATGTGTTTGAATCCAGGACAAACACGCTTAGCTGCATAATGCAGATCCATGTTTCTCCTCCTATCATACTACACGCTCTGATTTAATTGGCTGTGAGAGAAAAAGGAAAACAGCACTGCAGGGTTTGAAGGTAAATGTTTAAATGTCAGCAGCCATTTCTCATACTTGAACTTCCACTCGAAGTGGGACAGGGAGCTTTATGTTGGTGCCAGGACTTTGTCCCCATGTCTATTTATAACTGCTGGTGTTGAATCAATCAGCTGCCTACTGCATAAACTTTATCAGGGCTGCACAGGAAAATCAATCTCAAGCACACACAAGAAAACAGAGGCTCCTCAAGAAGTGCTACACATAATATTTACAAGATCCTCAAACATGTACGGAAGGTCACAGCAACTCAAACTTGACATTTCAGCTGACATTTTTAACTTTGTTACAGAAAGTTAGAGAAGATCGAAAATTATTTCTGTCTAAAATGTGAAGCTACAGTTTTCTCGAGTTAGCATAAAGACTGGAAACTAAATGACTAGATGAAAATTTGAATATTTAAGAGATTTGAGTTTCAAAAACAAATTTAAGCCTCAGACCTGGGATTGAATTAATAAATCATAAATGTTTAAAAATAAAATGCAAAATGTTTAAAAATAAATTTAAAATAAAATGTGAAATAAATTGCTATAAAACAAATTTATAAATGAATTTTACCTTAAACATATAACCTTACAAAGACATCAAATAATGCACAGTTTAATGGTCTGACCCAAAGACCAAGAAAACCACTCTTGAATCTTTACCTTCATTTAAAAATTACGGCAATTTAAAGTATAAATTAGGAGTCATCTTCATGGCTTTTATCCTAAAAATCCATAAGGTAGGCAAAAGTCCAACAATTTATCCTATCCCTTAAAATACCCAAATCCCTTAATTATTAGCAGGTAAATTCATGTATTTTAAGGTAAAATTTCAAAGTATACAGCTTTAAAAACAATAATAATTTTTGGACATGGGCTTTTTTGATTTCTTGCAGAGAATTATATAATTAATAAAATTTTTGTATCTGTCCATTAAATAAAAAGCCTATAACTGAGAGAGTTAAGAGTAAGATCAATGGCAAGCCTGACTCTACCCAACCATTACAAAATCCACCTATCAGCATCTCTAAAGCTCACTAACACTACACAGGACTATCTTGTTTAACCTGTACAAAAAGGACTATTTGAGTGTTTCCACCTCTTTAGGCTCAGCTAATATGACTTCTAGCTGTAAGCTTCAAATTCTCACTAGAGACAGATAAAAATATGTGTTTTATGGGAAGTTTTAGGGAAGTAAATCCTCATAAGACCAAAAACTGACATTCCCCTTTTCGTTTCCGTAAAAAGTGACATAATAGCAGATAACCGTGTAACTGGTCTAGGTACTTACAGCCAAGAACAGCATGCAGTACATGGAGAAAGAGGAGTGGCCAGAGTAGAAGGATAGTCTGCAACAAAAAAGACAAAAGCAAGGCTCAAGACTTTGCTATGTGCTCAATTCATGAATCAAAACATGATACACAGAAATACTGGGATGTCATTAGTATACACTGATTACAGAGAGAAAAACCCGCACAACACCGCAACCTGGTTCCATCATATTTTGGGTTTACGGTGGAGTCGATGTTCACTGCAGGTAAATGTAAATTTGTTGGATTTTAGAGAAGTAATGCCTGAGAGTAATGTTGAATGATGTGCAGTCTGCAGTTAGTTTCTTCTGTTTACAGTAACAGTGCAGTGTTGTCTGGACCACAACTACAGCAACAGTACACAGACTACACACACTGTATAATTACTCTACACCGGTTTATTTGGTGTGTTTTCCAATCTGGCACTCGAAGAAGGGTTAGGGGTTTAAAGTTGAGGATAACATAAGACCTGCCCAACTCCAGAGTCAGAGTGTCCGGAAATGGGCAGAGAAAAGCACTGCAGACCCCACACGCCCTGGACACAACCTGTTCCACTTATTGCCCTCTGGTTGGCACTACAGAACTCAATCAACAGAAACAACCACACGCCATCACTCAGATGAACAGATAATCAGTCATGGAATATCACAATCTCTGTGCAACATTTATGGCTTTAAATTACATTAAAAAAAGAAATTTGACAAAAGTCAAACTTTTCATTTATCTGGTGAAATATCTACTACATTTATGGCATAATTGTTATAATTAGGTCTACATGTTTTTAAGGAAATGCACATCAGCATGTTAGCATTGAGTTCAAAGCACTGCTGTAGGCTTGTTTCATTACGAAAGCAATATTCAGGAATTGCTGGGATGGCACTAAAGATTAGTCTTTACACTGATTTATATATATTTTTTTTTTCTATAGAATGTCAAATTGAGAAATGTTAATCCTTAAGTGATGTTACTTATTTCTGCAAACCAAGATAATGAATTTAAAATATGAAAACAATAAATTCTTCCTCATATCTGAAAAACTGAAATCTGTATATATTTAGAATTTGTGACTGATAAACAACCCATCATTTATTAAAACTAAACTGATTAATCATTTCAGCACCAACAGTGACTGTTAGTTGACACCCAGGTTGATTAAACCGTCCTTCGTAATAAAATCTAACTGGCCAATGCAATAATAATGAACTCCATACATTCTCTGTGGCATCGCATTAAAACTGCAGCTCCACTAATTCTATAAACATGCATCAACTGAAATTTAAAACAAAATTGTCTTATGGATTCACATCTTACAAAATAACTTCATCTTTTGAGTACTTGTGCATCTTTCTCTTTTATATAAAAACAAATATAATGCTCTAACCAAAGGCGTCCTCTCTCCTGTGGAAGTTAAGCTAAGGTGGAGTCATATGACTGTAAGATGATCTGCACAGACTACCCCACCTGCTCTTTCCTCTCCTGCTGCACTTACTAGCTCTATTAGTGGCTAACAGACCAGTTCACGCACAAAGATGAGCTGGAAATTGAATGTCTGCTGACATAAAAGCCTTGGATTTGTCAATGCTTCCAATCAAGGGATCCTTGTTTTGACCTGCTGACAAGTTACAGCATACATAAGAACATAAAAAAATAAACAGTGTGTAGCGTAATAATAGGGGATCCAGGAAATGTTAACAATCGTACACCACACCCTGGCAAATGTACAGCAAACAATCCAGAGCAGAGAAAGGTGGGTGGCCCCATTTCCACTCAGCTCAGACTCGAAGCTCAGTAAACTGTCGGCTCAAGAGGAAGTAGGAAAATACATGTAAACACTAATATTAGTAGTAGAAAACCCAAACCTTTAATTAAAGTTGAAGAGACAAGAGCAGAAAGCTTCTTGTAGCCAATAATAAACCCTCAACACTAATTCAATGGGCACAGCTGATGGCACTATTTGGGCCTCTGCTTCTACAATTACAGCTGCTCTCGGTGGATGTTTCTACACACAAAGATGAGTGGATATCCGCTCCTCCTTATGCTTCCTTCTGCTCTGAACTGATAATGGATAGAGACCTTAATCAAAACAACCTTTACATTCCTGTGATATTAGTCAAGCCTATCTCTGGTCTCATATGCTTCAAATGGTCAAACTGCAACACTGCTTGATATCATCTGTGTGCAATACAACAAATTTGTCAGTTGTCCTTCTTAAAATATGCACAGACACACATTTATCCACCAGGCCCACAGTGTAACTTAAAAACACATAAAAATAAAATAAAACTAGAGTTATCTGATGCAACAATCTCTGTATTTACCGTCTACAGATTTGTTTTATAGGCATTTTATATGTAGTTACATATGAACCTACATTATACAGTAAGTTAGATATTGTAGCTTGATTTAAAAATCACTGCCTCATAATTGCAAAAAAAAAAAAAAAATCTTTGATAACTATGTTGAAAAGCAAACAAACACAGATATGGCTTTCTGACATAATAAATACCCAAATGTAATTTGCCATGTTACGTTCTTTGTTTTACTGGGGGCTATAAACAGGCCACAAATTTGCCCACTAGCCAAGTGAACATGAGCTGTGAACGTCTAGATTTTAACTGATAACTGCCATCTGTCCGACTCATCCTCCTCCTGCAACACATTTCTGCCACAGCATTAGGAGGAAGATTTGTTGGGCACTCAGGTTGTTTCTTTCTTTCCCCCCTTTTTGTTGTTGTTTTTTTCTTTGCTGAGTGCATATACATTTGTACAGAGAATGGTCTTGAGCACTTTGATATAAAAGGCTTTACAGGTTTTTATATTAAAGCTGAATTATAAAACAATATATAATTATGCACAGGATGTTTGGTGACACATTTAATCTTTTGCTCTCTGGAATAGAATGCATTACGAAATTACGAAACCCTGTAGTAGCGTCGACATGTACTGTCTGGCAGCTATCCAACAACTATTTCCCCAAGGGGATCATTAAAGTATGACATTATTATTATTATTATTAAATGACGCATTCAACAATAATAATAATAATACCTAATGGCTGTTTGGCGTTATTACTAGAAAATTATTACAAACAATTCATAATAAAAATAGTTGCAGGGTTATTTTCTATTCATCAGCTGAATCAATTATTTGTTGCAGCTCTGATTTCACGGATTTCATCCCTTCTTTTCTGTATGCTATCAAAAATATGTTTTGAGATCAAATAATACGTACCTGCCCTCATTGACCTTCGTTGAGTCTCCAGTGCAATCAAAGTTTTCAATATAAGCTCCTGATGAACAGTTGATGAGTCTCCAGTCAGGTTTGCAAACATCCAGAAAGTGTGGCCTGAGCCGGCCAATAGAATATTTGGCTATGTCGGTCAGAGACTGGCTCATTGCGGCACCAAATAGGAAGGTACCCACGGCTTTGTAAACACAGGCAACATAGCTGCCAAAAGAGGACTTGGATTGGATGCGCTTTAGGTAAACTAAAAGGCACTCGGCAAAGATCATCTGTAAGACGAGGGAGGAAAGGATACAGAGTTAAGGTTTGTACAAATGATGCTAAATGACAACATCACAATACAACAACACAACATCAGATCTAGAAATATTTGTATTCACTTTCTTGCCAAATATGAAGTTACCACCAGCAGTCAGTTAGCTTAGCTTAGCATAAAGACTGAAAACTGGGTTTATTTGGGCCTGGCTCTGTCAGATAACAAAACAAGTCTAGCAGCAGATTTCAGTTAACCTGAGCTGGTTGTAGCTTCATATTTCATTGAAAAAGAGAGTGGTATTAAATCTTTCCATAAAACTCTGGGCAAGAAAGAAAATTGAAAATGACCAAAATGTTGAACTATTGCTTTGAATACACTCTTGATAACATTATAGAAGAATGCTCATCCAACAAAACTGGCATTTATTGTATCATACTGATTTTTATTGATATTGAAAATCATGCCCACAGGATGATGTCCACTTAAAAATAAATTTAATTTTGTTAGATGTAGGCTTATTATCATGGTCAAATGTGTATTTGAGCTTGTACATACGTGTACATACTGATAGTGACATGTCAGAGGAATGACTCATGAATTCCATTGGCTGCAAATGTTGTGGTTCACGTACACGTGAATATGTTTGTTGTACAACACTGCTATCATAACAGGTCCAGAGGGCTTACGATCATCTAACGTAAAAAAAAAAAACATAACATAAAAGCTTCTGACGGGTCCTTGCTACAGCTCTGCTATCTGTACTAAAACACATTTTTATTGGATTGTCTTTTCTCCTATGTGAGATATTTACTTTTGTTTAAATTGTTCATTTTAGTTTCCTTATTCCTTTTTTTGTGTGTATGTGATTTTAAGTGTTTTATTTCAGTTCTATTTTTATTGTACAGAACTTTATACCTTGTTTGATAAGTGCTCTATAAATCAAGTTATTATCTAACTAGCTAACAACTGCAGGATAGGATTCAAGGTTTTCAAAGATGTTTTATTTTAAATAACTTAATATAAAACTGGACTAAAAATAGTTTCTTTGTGCTACCATGTTTTCAATTCCAACCAGCTGAGGTTATGACACTAGTGAAGAGTTTCACATATGACAGTATCTTTTTGCAAACTGTTACAGCAGATTTACTAAAGGCTGGTCAGTTTCAAAATAAAACCTCAGACCATCTTTCTACTTCACCTTCAAATATTAGAGTTTTGAAAATATGTTCTGCAACACTAGTTAGTTAATTTAGTTAGTTAAGGTTAGTGATGCGTTATGCAAGCAGTTAAAAACCACCTCCATACATTATTACAGAATAATGTATTTAGCAATTACCATGAACCAAGAAAAGATAAGTTAATCATGCAAAAGTGTATCAAGAAAGCTACATAAAGGAGAAGGATGAGAAAAAAAGCACCAGAGAGAAAACCATTAGCATGACACAAAACAGATGCACTTACAGTGAGTATTGTGACAGGAACCATAACACCTCCTAACAACTGATAGGAAATGGTGTCTTCTTTAAAGGGGTACTTGATAGAATCATCATTACAGAAAAACCCTCGGTGGAAAGGCCTGTGCTGCACATTGAGTATTACAAATGGGATTCCAACTAGCAGAGAAGCAATGGGAGAAAAAACAAGGAAAAACAAAATACAGGTTACAAGATGTTACTGGGGCTCAGATCCCTACCCGTGTGTCTGTGTGTATACATGTGCAGCAGGCCACAGCACTCATGTGAGAGGGTTACATGAAGCACTGGAGCCTCTGAAGGTAGCAGCATCCTTGCTAAATTTCAGAACATCAACGCGCACACATTAGTGGTTGACGTGTTAGCACAGCAACAAGACAGTTAAATGCTGGCAAGGAATGGATGTTAAAATAAAAAAGTAAAAATTAAAACTAAAATTGTATTTTACAGAAGGTTGTTGAGCTCTAAAAACAATTAGACCCTCATTTAGTTGTTTGGAAGCTGTGATCAGTGCAGCAGGCATATTTTTAAAATCAGCATTTGCTTTTATGGATTGGCTGAATTCTTGCAAACAGATCCGCAGTGAGCTGAAGCTGTCAGTGAGTGAGAAGAAACAGCAGCCTCATGTAAACTTTTACGTTCCTACCTACTCTTACAGTACACTTTACCTGTTCACTTCCTCTCAAGACAAATTGATGTTACTTTGCATTGCTACTTTAAGGCACATTTACCGCAAAACAGTTCCACATCTCACAGACAGTGAACGACGAAGTCTATCATTAAAAATTACAATAACATTCAAGGGAAAATGTGTTACAGATTGAAGTCATTATTACTCATGATACATAAAAGACTACAAAAGGAGATGAATCACTTACACCGCAAAGAAATAACAGAAGGCGTGCACACACAACCAAAAGGCATACAGCAGCAGTACTTCCTGCCTCTGTCATTCTCCAAAAACAAACGCTCAGATCCAGAAGAGCATTCCAGATATTTTAAAAGGACCCAGCAAGCAGCCTTCATGTCTCTTGAACTAATTAACAACAGCCATAGAAAGTTCACCCAGTAGATTAACATTAAAACTTGTATATTAAATAAAAGCTCAAATATAGCCTGGCATTAATTAGTTTTAAATTTTTGGAAGAAGAAATAGTACACTGACCATTCACCTTTGCAGTGAGTAAATTAATTTACTGTTAGGGGTATTTTGAGACTGTGTTTGTGTGTTTGGCTGACCCATCTTTTTAATGCTGGACGGTTCACTGAATATAATAAAGATGTCAGGAAACTAAACACTGATCTACAGGGTGATTAAAATCACCACAAGAAGTACTTGTTTAGCAGAAATCTCCATAGTTTGACAAACAGAAATATACAGTTTTATGTGAGTGTGAAAGAGATTTTGTTGTTGTTTTTAAGTGGACAACCTCCTTGAACTTTTTGTTAACTGTAAAAGCCATTGCTGGTGAGCAGCTCCAGTAATGTTACAAACCTCATGCTGGAATGAGGAGCTGTAACAGAAGTAAATAAATCATACTACACATATTTGGTTTTAATAACAGGTGGCTGTGCCATTGTACCAGCAACTCAGCAAAGTACGTGGTCTGTGGTATCAAACAGGAAACTAGCGGTTCTAAATATACCCTAAAAATTTATTCTTTAAAGGGGTCATATTATGCTTTTCATGTCAGAAAGTTGCATATATACTTTTGTAAAGTTGGAAACAATGTTACACATAGAGGCCCAAAGCTTGAGGTGAACATGTATTTTGAATGCTGGCTGGTGGAGAAACGCCCAGTTTTTAGTCTGGCAAACTGGCTTTCTTCGAGTTTTTTCAAAATGTTGCATTATTTGACATCAAGCGATGTGGACTTCCTCATTTGGCCATCCATTTTGAGCTCTTACACCCATTAAGTACGCCGTCTTGCCCACCCGCGTAAGTTAGCTACCACTGCTCTGTTCACAGGTAGCGCTTGCTGTGTTCGTGTAGAGAATTAGGTCTTGCAGAAAGCATTTTTTCGGGTATGAAGGAAATTTTATTTTTTTATTTTAGTTTACTTTTCCCAAAGGCTAAACCACAAAAATAATGGATACAGTTACAGGCCAGCAGCAGACTCTGAGAAATGTTTTTTTCTGTTCATGGAACTTCATGGATGACACTGTTTCAACTGGGCATAGTTTGGCCCACAGGAAGACTCCCACAAGATGGCCAATCAGAACAGAGTGGAATGGGTGGCAGGGGGTCTTAAAAACACAGGAGCCGTTTTGAGCCATGCTGTTGCATAAGCAGACATTATAACATGTATTTGCACTTTTTAATTTTTATTTGAACTTCTGGAGCCCCAGAATAACATATGAACCCTATATTAAGCATAATATGGCCACTTTAATGGACTGTCCTCTATCAGTCCTAAAATCTTTCTCACCACATCCATGTAGGTGTGCCAGTAAACCATCATGCAAAACACCACAGGCTCCAGCACACCTTGCTTTGAAGTGCTTTAACGTTAACATAAATTCTGAGACACATCATGTGTTGAACCTGCCTTGATTTAATCCTACTTACGGAACTAATGGGCAGAGTGAGGCCCACAGTGTAGAGTACTGTGGAGGTGACTGTGCTGTCATGGTAAGGGTACTTGATGCTGTCGTCGTTACAGAAAAAGCCCCTCTGGTAGGGGCGCACCTTACCCAGGTTAAAGGCTGCCAGAGGCAGACCTCCTGTGGACGGAGAGATCAGGAGGAGTTACCACTAGAAGAGGCCAGGTGGGAGGAGGGGGTGGGGGAGGGTAGAGAAAGTGAAGGTGCTGAAGAAAAGGGTTGAGGTCTTCATACCTTTCAAATTTCACGTTATAGTGAATTTGACAATAGTCAAGTTACAATTATGTTTATCATCATCATCATCATCATAATCATAAACTGCAGAAATGCTTCTATATGTGGCATATTTGATTTTTTAATCATTGTGACAGAGATGAGACCCCAACCTTTCAGGCAGTCCAATAAATGATATGGCTGGCTTAATTCTTTAGGATTCCTACTGCCATCAAACTCAATGAAAAGAACAAAACCAACAAAGCTATATGCCTACTGGTTCCTTATCCTTTAAAAACACTAATTTCCTGAAACAGCTGGGAACTGTAGCTCTGTAGCACATATCTGTCAAACTGGCCTTAACAGTGTATTTGTTGGGAACTATTTGCAGCAGTGGATTAAGTGATGAATTAGTGAGTGTTTGTAGCAGCAGCAGGACTGTGTGGAATTAACGTGAAATACTACTACAAAAAACAAAAAAACTACAGTGCCTATATAACATAGGTGTATGTCAATCAATGCAATATTGTGGCTCATTTATATGTTCATAATAGTTTTTAGAAAATAATGGAGTGGTGTATGGCTACATCAGACTTTGCCAATACAAACAGTAATTATTTGTTGCATAATTTCATTGCTGGTTTCTACCTTCATAATAAGGAAAAATACAAAATACTGACCACCTCATCCTTTAATTTCTAGCCTTAAAATGTGCATTACTGAGCTCAGTCAGATACTCTACAACATGATATAGTACAAAGTAAAACACTTGACAGCAGAGACTTAAAAAGCATGACAGATATCTTCGGGAATTTAAGCAGGGAGATTGAGACTGAGAAGTTTTTGGCTGAAGCACAGTCATATTAGTGTCAAAGGAGCCGCAGACATAGCTTAGAGTCTACAGATAAAATACCATAAAGATAACAAATTATGTTAATAGTATTTGATAAAACAAAGTCTGAATGCAAAGCTGATGTCATTTATCTGGCTGTTTGGGCTGTTAGGCCCATTGTACAACAGGAAAAAGACAGTAGATCAGACATTCAAGCAGAAAGTGAGGGTGATTCACATAAACAAATCTTGTCCACAAACTGCAGAATACCAACAAACACATGACATCACATGAGTATGCCCCTCCACCCACAAATGCTCAAAGTGCCAGGGAACTACTTTCCAACTATGCTCTTTTTGTCACTTCTGCAGCTGTTTACATTGTTAGCTGTGCCTGAGCTGATTTTCAACAACAGCTGTAAATGCCTGTGAGTTGAGACAGACCCCCCCCCCCAGTCACTTTCTAACTGACGTAAACAGCAGTGTTACACTTAAACTTGTGGGACGGTTTTAAGCTGAGATAACCGATTCTGTGTCACATTTACAAGCTTAATGGTTCACGTTGCACACCCCAGTTCTCACTGTTCACCCGCTTTGCTCCATCTTTCTGGGTCGGGCTTAGCCGTGCATCAGGCTCGTGGAGTCGGTGGTACTGGAGTGAAATTGGAGCAGGACACTCAGATGGACGCTTCCTAGTTTGTTTGTTTTTAAAAGCAGCTCTGTCCAAACTCCACCTGCTCACATGCGGTCATGCACAGAGTTACACAGTCAATAACATCAGATCCACACACGTCATCAGCGTGGATTTATTTACTGTGAGTGAAGAACATAACGCTCATATTTTTGTAAGACCTACAAGGCCAAAATAAGCCATGGGGGAACAACCTTAAAAAAATTTAGTGCCTTCTTATATTCTTCTGTTTCTGTTTTTTCTGTAAACTGGAGCACTTTTACTTTGGGGTTTTAGAGAAAGATGGAATCGACAGATCAGACTATCAAAAAAAAATCATAAATGGGAATGAGCCAAAAAAAATTGCAATCATATCACTAGTCTCAACACAAAAAAAAGAAAGAAATGTGGATATTTTATTTCTACTCCCACATAATCCTATTAAGACTTATTGGCAGCCTGCTCAGTAACTGTATTGACATGCAAACAAAATCAGCTGTGTGAGAAAACTAGGACAAATATTCTAACTCTCAGTTCCTTATGCACAGAAGATAAATGTATATATGCACACAGGCAACATGCAGCTGTCTGTAACAAATGGAAACAGCCTCTTGCAAATGCTTGGTTGTAATTCAATAGTCTGTGCCATTAGCAGAATAATTAAGTTTGCGCCTGAATCAGTCATCCAAACAGTATTACTGAGGTTGTACAGTCATACTGATTCTCACTGCGCATGTGCTCTGTTGTAAGGTACTTTCAAAATTATGCAGCAGAAAAATCTACACGTACACTAGAAATGTGCAGAGTTTGACATTAGAAGGCTGTTTTCAAGACAGTAAACACATTTTAGGAACTGGTCAATTGAACTTCATGTGGAAAATTCATATCAGAAACAAATTATTTACATGAATGATGTCAATTTTATTCCACAAGAATCTGCTGCAGAATGTGCATCATATAGCTTTGTCCTGGTACAAATCAATCATTCATAATGAAATCAAAACTGCAGCTGCAGAGACAATGTCTGTGCCTATACAGCAAATAGTACAGCTCTGTCAGCACTTAAACAATAACTTACATATTCAAATATAAAGACTTCAAAGTGTAGTATTGTTCTTCTCAGCCACTCTTAAAGTATCACTACATGTGTACTATTTTCATATGTGGTTTAGATTGAAGAAAATGATAAAAAAAGAACTAACCTACTCTAGTACAGTATTGTTTCTGGACTGTCAGCGTCTTTTAACGGTTTTAGACCTTCTGAAGGAAAATGTGGTTAACATAAACCGGAAACTTAATGTGAGCTGTGTCAGAAGTAGTAACTAAACCAAACAACTAATTAACCAAGAAAATAATCACCAGATTAATTGATAATGAAAATAAGCATTAGATTCATGATATAAAAGTGTTCTAGCAGAAACAGACAGGCATATTCGTGGACTTTGACTTGTATAGCCATTAAGATACAAAACAAAAGACCAGTGACTATAACTTTAAACTACGGAAATATAACAAAGTAAGTACAACTGATATACTGACGAAATTGAGAAATTATAGCAGTGACAAAGCAGGCTCATCAACCATCAGAAGGGCCTATCTGTGAGCATCTGGAGCTACTGAGTGGCAGTAATTTGCATATAGCGAAAATATGTAAAGAAAAACTATAGCATCACTTTAACCCGCTTTAAAACACATCACTTGATTAGTGGTATCAGAGATTAAAACAGTATTAAATACATTAAAGTCTCAGTAAAACAAACTGGACATTCACCACTCCTTTCACATGATGGCAAGCTGTTAAATATCCAAACAAGGGGATTATATCCGATCACAAATCGGCTTATATCAACAAGAGCAGCAACAAAACAGTCAGTAAAATATATTTAAAACATACCTAAAATCAGACAGGCTAAGTCCAGCAGGATAAAGGGAATCCCCCTGATCTCGAACATGTTTGCTCTTGTGTGTCTCTGCGTCGAGTCTTGTGGCTTGTGGTGCGTCCTCTCCTATAATAAACACGAGGGGGATGCTCCTCCTTGGGACGTCGTTGCTGCTGTTTCCGAGTGTCAGATCTCCGAGTGTCAGATCGGAAAATCGCAATATCAAATGCTACAGAGCACGAATAAACGTCGACGCCCTTCTGAGAAATAAACACGGCGCAAGAAAATACATCAAGAGGAGAAATGTATCTTCTTGTTGTTGCTGTAGTTGTTTTGTGGCAGTGAACTGCAGCACTGCCGAAAACGACACCAGTCTGTCATGGTGATTTTAAAGCGGTTATTATATTTTAAAACTGAGCTGAACACTCACTATCACGGAGGCTTCGTCATTAGTACGAACACCTGAGCAGATGATTTTAGCCGGTTTAACACGAGCACAACTACGTACATGAAAATATCCGAAAGTGCATGCTGCGGCAGGCCCGGTGCTGCCTTCATGTGCTGGCCTAAATGTCGGACATACGAGCTACCCTCCTGTAACGCAAGAGCAGGTACGACGCTGAAGTTAGTTTCCAGTTCTCAGGTTTCACAAATCTGAAACTGTTTCTAGCCTAAAGCTATTCTGGGTTTTTGTGGTCCAGGCTTGACAAATATAATGGTTTTGGCCTAGTCTGATGTTGTTCTCCATTTGTGTAAAAAAAAAAAAAAAAATTCACAAATAGAGGAAAGGTTCTACAAATATTAAACCTTTAGCTTCTCTGGCTCCAGATTTTTAAAAAAGTGTTTTTTGAACTAGACTGGTTGGATAACATGCTTGTTTCCCCCCTTTTTTGTTTTCACAAGTCTGAAACTACATATATTTCTTAACCTTGTCTAGGGTTGATAGGTGAGAGGTTTATAACTATATAGTATATATAAGTGTCACAAGAATAACTGGGTCCAAAAACAATTGCCAAGTATTTTCATTTAGCTTTCCTTTAAATGCAGACTGTAGGTGTCTGATCTCTCCCAAATTCATTCTGCAGCAATGACCCCCACATACTGTACAGCCAGAGTCCTAAAGAAAAGACCGAGAACAATGAGCACTGTGACTGAGTCCTGATATCAACATCATGTAGTCGTTCTGGGATTACATGAAGACACAGAAGACACTAAAACAGACTAAATGAATCTGATGTATACTTCAAAGGATTCCTAAGATTTTAAATCAAAGCTAAATTCCTTTTTTAATATGTTATGATGGCTGTTTAAGTTTCAGCCCAGGAAACTCCACAACACTGTCAAATTAAGATTTAATCTGCTAAAGGAACAGCCCGCACAGGAAGCATTTATCACCCAGAGGAGAGGACAGAGGAAAATTTAGCTAACAAGAATTTGGGCTAAAAACAAGTATAGTTTTACACTAACTCACATAATGTAACATATATATACACTAAAGTCAGTAATAAATTGTATTAAGAGATAATGTATGTTAATTTCAGTATTTATAGATATACATGTTATTTATGATGGTACCATAGCAGAATCACAACCGGTTTTGTTTTTAGCTCACTGCCGCCATCTAGTCCTCTGGGGTGCTAAGCAACACAAATAAAATATAAAACAAATCTGAAAAGTGTGGTGAATACCAATAAAAAACAGTTAAATATATAGTATATACATTTTGTACTTTTATCAGTGATTTTATCTTTTCTGTGGATTCATGGTTTGAGATCAGAGGAAATTTTTTCATGCTGACAGACACTAAGGTTGTTTTAACTGACATAAACTGACATTATTTTAGATTTTTAATCTGTAAACCACCTTTGAATTTCCCCATAAATACAGAAAAAAACCCAGTAAACGTGATAACAGGAGGAGCAGAATTTCCGTAATTCCCTAAAAGCCTTTGGACTACACACTTTAAAAAAGCAGGCTAAAGAGATTTTTTGAAAGAAGCGTTATCTTATTGACCTACTAGCTAACCAGACAACATTTTAATGTAGGGACTTCTTCAGTACTCCTGTTTAATGGGTGATTAAAGTTTGGTTGGACCGTCATGTGAGTCTGAAAACTATATATTTAAAAACTGTAAATAATCTAAGGCTGTGAACTTTGAAAGAAGTGAACTTACCAGACCTCAGTATCCCTCTCCTCAGCGCTAAGCCTAGCACCTTGCTACATTAGCCGCTAATAGCATAACACAGCAACACACCTGAATGTTCTAAGCTAACAGGGGCACCCCCCTGTTAGCTTAGAACGTTATTCGAGTTGCATTGTGGGAAATGAAGGCGCCACAAATGAGAAACAAAAACGTATCTCTGGTTCTGCTTCATCGATTTTGATTTTGGTTTATGCTGTGCATCATGAGTCTGACAATGTTATAGTGTGTGGGGGTGTAATGTTAATTCAGTGGATGCTGACTGTAGTTAAATAAACTACAGTAGTTAAATGTAGTTAAATAAACTAGTCAGCCTCCACACTGCTGAGATTAGGTCTGATTATTGATTTAAAACATATGTGAACCATTGAGGTTAAACATGACAGAAAATCATCGTCTGATTATCACTGTACTCATGATGATTCTGCGTTTTTACCGTCTTTACAAACAAAGCTTTTTCTATGGAAAACTCTGCCCTATTTGACTGACAGATAAAGGCTTAGTGTCATTATGAAATAAAACTACCACTGTAAAAATGACCTTTAGAAAACACTTTGCAGCTTTGCTACTGACTTAGCAGGCTGTCAAAACCTTTGCAAAGTTAGTTTTTTATACTTACTATTTGTTGCTGTTGTTTTAAATTCAGTAGATAAAAAGTGCATGAACATTTGATCCTTTTGATACTCAACTTGTCCAGGAGCACAAACTACAGACAATATAAAAAAATATCAATATTAGATTAGATAGTAAAAGTAAAATAATAATAACATTAATAATAACTTTAATGTTGTCTTATCTCTGTCTTACATTTCACAATATAGTCAGATGAGACAAATTACAGTAGATGCATGAGCAACCACAGTGTAACAAAATATAAATGATGCAGAAATGTTTTATTCAATTCATTAATATAAAGTGAAAAAAACAATTTGAAATGTAAAGAAAGTAATTTAATGTCCTATTACAAGGAATGTTTTAATGGAAAACGGTAAAAACATGATTAAAAAAGTGCCTCTTTTCATTAACCAAAAATACACATTGTTTTGATTACCTCCTAGGAATGAAGTGCTGGAGCAAGATTTCAAGAACAGTATCTCTATAGGAAAACAGAAAGAACCATAGTTCAGTTGATAAATATAGTTTTACTTCTCTAATTGTACATTTACAGTTTCTGTAACTGCTCAGTGATACACGTCACATTTTATCTTCATTATTGCACTCGTGATTTCGTCTTAAATTTAAGTGTATGTTTATAACAGATTTGATTAGCAGAAACAAAAATACTGAAATTCATTCCAACTTGTTAAGTCATCGTCACTGTCAAGAAAGTGAACAATATAAATGTGAGTTCATAATTTTTCCTTTAACTATTCATTATGTTTCTGCATGTTATTATGACACAAATGAGTCTATATT
This sequence comes from Sandelia bainsii, assembly GCA_032362345.1. Lineage (NCBI taxonomy): Eukaryota > Metazoa > Chordata > Actinopteri > Anabantiformes > Anabantidae > Sandelia > Sandelia bainsii. The sequence goes on from JAUMHL010000004.1 coordinate 6,906,667, forward strand.
GTGGTTTAACATTTAAATTAAACACTTAAATATATGTGTTTCATACTTAAAAGGCATTTGGGAACACTGGCATGTTTTTCTTTGGCTCATTCTCACTTCACTTCAAGAGGTGAGCAGCCCACAAATAATACTGTCAATATAGATACATTTGAAATGAGAAAAAGTAGAAAACATACAAGTGGTGGCATTTACATTTAAAATAAAATCAAACATAAGTAAAAGAATAATGATTATTGAACAATAATTTATATCAAAAATAAAAATAAAATTTTACAAAGCCATTCCAGTCTTTTAACAAGTCCTTCATTGTTTATTCACCAACATGCTGTTTACTTTCAGTCCAATAGGTGGCGCAGTTTCCGTAAAAATAAAAAACCTGTAGGCTGATGTAAATTTCCTGAAGAGACAGTGTTTAAGCTGTATTCACAGAAGGCACATAGTCCAGAGAGATGTAACAGTTTAAAATGATAATGTTACAGAGGAATATAGAAATGCACAGTAAATTACTGATGTATCAGACAGAAGTAAAGTCCACTGCAGAGGAGCTCATGACCTCAAGCAGATTGTTTTATTTTGTTGTAACTTTGTGTTGTCCTTACCAGAGCAACTAAGTGCTCTTTGAAAAGTAAGTCTTCACTTCACTTTTTCATTAAATGAATAGTTAGTTAGAAAAACACTTATCCGCTCTCTTGTTAAGAGTTAGATGAGAAGATCAGCACCACACACTCATGTCTCCAGGCTACATAAGAAGTGACAGCTAACAGCTGTTTGGCTTATCTAAGCATATATGCTAAGATATGGTAGTTGTGCAAAGTACATTTAATCATGTACTGTACTTTTGAAATAAAATACTCCACTACAGTTAGGAGGGTTTTTTTTTTTACTCTACTACTTTTATTTGATTTCTTTAGTTACTAGTTACTTAACAAATTAAGGTTTTAAGTTATTTTTCATACCAAACATTTAATGGTTACAGCTTCTTAAAGAATAAAATGCTACAAACAGATTGAAACATGAGTAATAATCTAATGATGTAAGAATCAACTACAGAGGCCATTTTTCTTCACTGAGTAATTCTACTTTTAATAGTAGAAGTACATTTTCCTAATTGCACTTAAATACTTTTTTACATTTTCAATTCAGAACTTTTATTTGTAATAGTGTATTATAAAGTGTGGTATTAGTGCTTTACTAACTTCACTAAAAGTACCACCAAAGTACTTGACTATTTACTCCAAGAGGAAACCATCAAAAGGCGTTCGGACTGAGCAAGGCAAACTGTCTCCCCATTTATATAAAGGAAAATGCATGGCCTGTTCTATTTTCATATGTAGCACATAGACATGAGAATGGTATCAATCTTCTGATTCACCTCTTTGCAAGAAAGCTTATAAGCCTATTTTCCAAAATGTTGAACTATTCCTTTCATGCAGTTTCATCTGTTGTACTTTAACAGTCTGCAGTCATTACATTGACTATAATCCAACCTTTTAATTTTCATGTCTTCTTGGGGTTTGAGTTTTGTTGTTTCTGTTTGCGGAGGTGAGCTTCGATCTCATGCCTGAAGAACAGCATCCCCAGCTGCCCGTGCGAGGCCTCATTCATGGCCTTAGACTGCATGCACATGCGGTACTGGTCTGGAGGGAGCTCGTCCGCACAGTGCTTCTCATGCCACAGGTGGAACAAGCTTCGTGACGGTGCTCGAACCACCAGGAGATTGCTGTGGAGGTACTTTCTGTACAGGTGGACATCTTCACCACCCCAGCCTTTGATGTCAATGTCAAAACCTCCTAGTGATAAGAGAACAGAAGACGATATCATGTAACATTTTCATTCTATCATCACTGAATGTGTTAATGTAGACATTTAAAACCTCTTTATAATTAAACCTCCCAAGCAATGTGTGTATTCAGTGCTGTTTTCACTATCTCTGAAAGGAATGCTGATTATGAATCCTGATTAGAGCTTACAGCATGTGATCATAATCAGTTTTGTCTCCACACTGCCTGGTTTGTAATATCATGAGGGGGCAGTGAGGACATTCTGGACTGATGGACTACAAAACAATTCTTGACAAGGCCTGTTTAAACCCGCATCTTTAGATGCCTGAACCACTCACGTCTGCTTTAGCTCATACTTTATGTCTGTCTGCAGTTTTATTTTGATTATTCTGTCTGTCTCTGTCTCGTTCCATGTCTCCCTTTTTAACTTATGCTCCAGGGCTAACAGAGATGAGACAGGAATTTGAACCCAGTAGATAAATTGTTAATTTGTTTATGTGTAGGCACTCATGGCCTAAATAACATATACCACTGTAACTACAGTAAATTATGCTTTTAACAGAATAGTTTAACATTTTGGAAACATGCCTATTCCCTTTCTCAGCAAGAGTTAGATAGAAGATGGATACATGCAATTAATGTGAAGCTACACCTACCAGCAACACTAAAAGCCACTGATTAACACATTTAAATTGCAATAAAACAACACATTGTGGTTTTATGAGAAGTCACTGAACCTGGTCAAGACATGTTCTGGCACATAAACTTCCATAAAATCAGAACTTTTTATTTTAAACCAATCTAACATACAGAAGTCTTTCAAATTAAATTATGAAAATAGGTGGCTTGTCCATGTTCTCAAAAAACATCAGTCGAGTGAATGCACACCAAAATATAAGTAGATGCTGGTCAAGACAATGTACTACAAAAATATGAAACAGATGACCATACACTAATGTTCCAAAATGTATTTGCATGACCACATCTAAGCTTCATCAAGCTCTGGAAGTTTCCTCAGCACTGGGCAACAAGAGGACATTGTCATTGCCCTTCAAAGCCGTAACAAATCACAAATGTTTTCTTATCTGACACTCCTTGGGTTTAAGCACAAACACAGCTTGGTAAGGGTTAGTCAAAGATCATGGTTTGGAGTATTAGCTCAGGTGATTGCGCTGTTGTTTTTCTTGAGGGGCAGTCTTATCATTAGTGCTGGCAGGTGGATTTTGTTAGGGTAAGACAGAACCAACCAAGCCTTTTTACTCTGTTTCCATTTTCAATGCTAAGTTAAGCTAACCCACTACTGACTGTCCATTTTGCATTAGAATAAATACATGTACTTATGCATATACTACAAAACCCACAGCTGAAAATAAAAAAGCATTCTCCCCCAAATGTCGAACCATTTCTTTAAAGCAGACACATGGCTCTCTTGGGGCCTTGCTTTACACTCTAGCACAGTTAAGTGAGAGCATTTATACGCCTGTGTGTGTGCGTGCGTGTGTGTTTGTGTCCCTAAACAATAAAACACTCTTGAGTTTCACTCTTGCCTCTAATTGATTTCACTTTGGAGAGAAACTAAATTGATGTAAAACTGTCTTGAGAGCCAATATTCCTCAGATCAATATACAGATGTAGAGAACGTGAGGCTATGAAATATGCAAATATATCCTGCTGCTGCTCAGAGCTATTTCATCCAGTAATATAATAAAATTCCTCCCTTGTTAAGGAAAGTAATGTAATACTGAACCATTTGAGGTCTGATGTTTTTCATATCCATTAAGCTATGGCACCTTTAACATAGCAGAGCACCACTTTTATTGTGTGCTCTGCCCCCAGGAACAATTTTTTAGACATTCTTGCATATCACTGCAGCACCTGTTGTGTTGTTCTGTAATATTTACCAATATTGATGAAGTCGGATTTGTATTGACAGGTCATACCGAAACCAAAATCCCTCCAGAACCCTGTGTCTTTCTTGATCACCTGTGGGGAAAAGAAGTGCAGGTCTTACAGAGCTTATGAAGAAAATCGGCTCAACACACATTGGGGGCACTCGAACATGAGTCCTTCTGTGTTCTATGGATTTGTACACGTAGCAGCAGGAGAGGGGAAATATTTCTTAACGTCCTCCAGCAATGTAGCACCACGCTGAGTATGATATTTTCCACAAGTGGCATGCAGACTTTTCATGAGAGGAAAGGGAGAAGAAAGATTTGATTGGAGTGTTACCAGCTGCTGGTCCACAGGTGGGATGTGTTCAAGGCTTCCATAGATCAAAGTGGGATTGTACTGGCTGAATAACACCGGGTAGAACACCTTTTTACCTGAGAGAGAGAGAAATAGTGGTTTCAGGCTATGATTTGATGGTAATGTATGTGCTTATGGAAAGCCCCCCTAACATTTAACAGGTTTTGACCATATCTAACAACATTTGAGGCGTTTACAAATGCATTTTGACTTGTCATAACTACAGTTTGACCAGCTGGAATGGCTGGAAAACATCAATAATGACATCACAGAAGTGGTTACAAAATGTGTTGTATGACCAATTAAATTCCAGAAATCTCTACTTAAACCAGTACTAGTTAAAGCTCACACTGAAACTGATAAACTAAATGTAGTTTTGACTTGTCATACTTTCATTTAATTAAGCACATTGAAATGTGGATGGACTACAAAAATATTACTAGCCCAATTTCAGTAATAGATATCTGAAACCGATCTACTCAAAACTGAAGGGGAAACATCCTGAATTTAAGATATTGCTATTTACAATTACTTTTATATTTTGATATCTACAAAATAATTATGAATAGGCTTTGTACAATGTCTTTTATATGTTAAAGGTTTGCCATTGTGTGTGTGTGTCTAACCAGGCTGTGTGTTGAGTCGACAGGTGTTCAGGAAGTCGGCTGTGAAGTAGATGTCCACATCGCAGAAGAAAAGCAGCACGTTTCCACCTTTCCAGGCTCGGGCCCCCACGTCTAGACCTCGTCCCCGAGAAAACTCCTCGTCCAGCTGCAGCAGGGTGTAGTTCTTAAAATTCACTTCCCTACAGAGACAGAAAGAGAAAATGAGTGGTCAGACAGATAACCAGAAGTCAGTTTTCCTATAGGATATACACAGGATGAAAAATGAGACACTACAGAACTTAAAGAGAAAATATTGCTAATGTGTCTTATAGCAAGACATAATTTCATACATAATCATAAAAATAATTTCTCTTTTCAATTTTACATTTCTTCTCAATTGTTTCCTACTTAAAGCTATGAAAGTATGAAACATACATCTTAAGCTAGCTGTACTCAAAATCAGCCCACTCTGCCCCACCCAGTGCTTCCTCTCCTTGCTCCACTACACTCTGCTACCATCTGCTACGCGCCACTATGCTTTGCACAGTACTTTTGGTAGTTGTCCTTTCCATATATGAGAATGCTTCAAACCCTACTAATCAAGCAGAAATAATTTAAATTCTCTGATTGGTTAGAAGGGCAATCCTCACTTAAAACCCTTCAGAAGCTAATATATGTGCACAGCTGGCAGTGCTGTGCCGTGTGTCCAACTTTATGGGAGATATCAACAAAACCTCTTCTTTAAAATATGTGGTATTGGTAAGTTTTTGCATTCCTTGGCCTATATAATACATCACTACTTCCTTATGTTTTTGTTTATGTCAATATTATCAAATCTAAATTAACACCATTCTCCTGTGCTTAACATCTATTAAGTTTTCTACTGCACTTTCCATCCCTTATGAATTTGTGGTAACTTATTTTTGTCTAATTTTGTTCTTTTATTTATTTTTTTATTGTTTTCTGCTTCCTTTTTGTTTTATTCTGTGTTTTTAAATGTTCTTCTAACTCATTTCTTTGTCCCCTGTAAAGCACTATTAATAGTCTTGCTTTTCCAATATGCACTGACAACATGATTTAGATTTGATTTTGGTCAAAAATCATATACAGCTTATTTAAAATGTAATTATTGAATTAGAAAGAGAGATTCATTGAAATAATAGAAAGATAAGAATAAATTAGCAGGAGCAGAGACACTTCAGACTGTGGAATAAAGACATGGATAATATTGATGTTGGTTGATTTGCATCAGAAACTGACGTCGTAAGGTAAATATGAACAACAAAAATATTCAACAGATAATCTTGCAGGTCTGGTGATGACAGACGTCTCCATGCACCACTTTGTACCTCAGCTGTCAAACATTACCATATCTAGTCAGCAGACAAACAGTCATTAAAATCTGGGCCAATATTCCAGGGCCCCAGATTCACTCTGTGACAATTTATTGGCAATGTTTGTTGTACTTCAATTAATTCATCACTTAGTTTGCTTGGGAACCACTAAAGCCTTTAGCTGGCTCCACTAGCGTTAAGCTGAATCCTGCATTTTTACCAAATCTTGGCCCTGTCTTGTAGAAAACCATGCGCTAAAATCCATCTTAAATATCTTGTGTTCTGTGTTCAAATGGAGATTAGTCTTGAATTAATTTGTGTTTACCAAATTACCACAAACAGACATGTCACACATGGGACAAGATAGCTTTTCAGGAAATGACTACTGTTAATGTTCCAGGACTGTAGGCAAAAGTATAATGAAGCTGCCATGAACAAGACAGTGGGAAGAATTTGAGGGTCAACAGGGGCCCACAATTATTCCCCCAGCTTCTGTGGTGAATTAATGTGGGTCTGGTAATCATCTGTTTTCTGCCTTTAGTATTTTCCACCCAACGATTAAAACACAATGACCTCACAAATTTACTTTGAAAAGTTCACATCAGCACAAACTGACTCCACTTCACTCCTCCAACATGTTCATGAACTCCTGTTGTTCTCACTCGGATTAAGGTTGTGATTCGAACAAGCTTTAACTGGAACCGAAAATTTATTGCGTGTGATACCAAAGCGGCCATCGCCAGCCAGACGTTTTTCAAAGATGTGGTGAGGGTAAAGAGAAACAGATGGATCCAGATGTACACAGCTGTGGCTTTTTCCTTAACCATAACAATTCACACTGTTAGTGACTAATGCTTTACTCATGCATGCAGACACTGACACACACACACTTGCATCAACTTCAGGTTGAGGATACGGTGGAAAAACTGGTTCGCACATTGCTGTCCAAAGCGGAACAAACAGGATCAAACATCCTCCTTCGTTCATGATATGCCGGGTGACATAACACATGGCAAACAGAAGACAGAGAGAGCGGGTAGACAGAAGCAGACATACACACTTTGTTAGCGGGAAAAATGGTCAGTTTGTTTTTGCCTGAGGTGGCTTGAATCATACATCCCACTTTTCCATCTCACTGCTGTATTGTATGTGTGTATGTCTATGAATAGTGAGCATCATTATTTTTATTAATGTGTATTACCACGCAAAAATCTTTGTCTGGCTGCCATGCTTTCAGCTCTAATCACAAAAGTCTCTAAATCCCAGAGAAACACAAATATGACACCACTTATAAGCATCCTGTTTATCTGAGCATTAACTTCAGTCCTCCAGCAAAAATGTCTTTACATCTCAAAAATGTCTGATGACTTCAACTAATATGTGAAATTTTTATCCTTGCGTATGTGTTTATGTGTATGCCAGCCAACAGAAATGAATCTCCACGTCTGTTTGCAGTTTATAAATCCAAACAGAGTCGATCTGTTTCACAGTCTACAGAGTCCCAGGAGAGGGGGAACCACCCGCTGGCACTAAACTGTCCACAGATGGCAGAGACAGAGCACAATACCTCAGTTTGTCTCAAACAATGTTAATGCACTAGGTAAATTCACATGTTGATTTAGTCTTGATTATTGGGAAGGGAAACAGTACAATTTCAAAAGGAGCATCTCAAATATTGAAGAAGCAAATATACCTATTACATGAGGCAAATTAACCAACAAATGTGTTTAAACAGAAATTGTATATTATTATTTTGTTATAACAAAAATGTCCTTGTCTGTTTTAAATGAATAGTGTAACATTTAGCATAAACAGGGTTTTTGGACTGTTTTTCTAAGCTCCAAAGTCCACAGCATCACTTATAATAGTGATGTAAGCTAGAGCCACTCAATGGACTGCTTTCAGTCCAGGTCTCATTAAACTTGCACTTCCCGATATTACACCACAACATGCAATGGTGTCTTGAATAACGGAAACTCAAAAAAATCTGTAGGGTACCAAGACAGTCATCCTCAAAGAAATGTTTGTGCCAACATTCCACCTGCAGTAGGCTATATAGCTGTAGAAGATATTTAAATAGTGATTAGACATCATATATTGCTACAGGCTCTAATATGCTGGCCTACTTTGATCAAAGAAAACATTTTCCCAAAAAGATGACTACATAAATGAAACATTGAGTAAGGACAACTTGATGTTAAAACAATAAACTTAACCTAAAAATTATCAGTAATTTTTAAGACTTATCAAAGGCATATTAAGACATTTTAAGAGTTTTTAGGAGTTTAGGAGGGTTAGAGAGAACCAGGTGCTTATTGTAGCATTGTAATTACCTACAGACATGACAGCAGTATGAAACATCTTCACTAACTCCAGCCAATAAGTCTAGTCCCAAAATGCCAAACCATTTCTTTAAAACAGATATCTGGCAGTCTTGGGGCCTTACTTTGGCACAGTTGAGTGCACAATTCTAAATTCACTGTAGCCTATAATGGATTTCACTTTGGAGGGAAATTAAAGTGGGGTTGAAGCTGTCTGGTCAATATTGTTCACCTAATATGCAGTTGGAGAGTACATGGGGCTATGAAATGAAAAATATGAAAATATGAAATACTAATTTTTGGATTTTGTTACCTTTGGTTAGAGCCAGGCTAGATTTTCCCTGCTTGTTTCCAGTTTTCATGCTGTCTCCTGGCAGCAGCTTCATATTAACTACATAAACACAAATCTACTGCAGTTATTTATAAATGTACTATGTGTACTAATATGGTTTTAAGCAGCGTGTAATTATAAATAAATAAGTCATAAATCGTTTATGGCGGTGATACGTTCCTGATTACCATTGTACAGTAAATGTCTATTTCAAGAGAGACAAGGTTGATCTATTATTCATCCTAGTAAGTGCATTATGTGTGCTGGCGTGAGTGCATCAACTGTTTAAATGATTCTCATAGACAGACAGGCACCACTATTGTGTGTCAAATCAAAAAGAGCACTTAAATCCACTTAAATCCTGCAATATCCTTGTTCTCTAAATGACTTTTTATATTGTGCTCTTTATCTTTTCCTTTTCCCCACAGGCATCAGCACCCTTATTATGGCCCAAAATAGTCAATTTGTTTACTGTAGGCGTGATGGCTGGTACCTAGTAGCAGCTAAATTGTTGAAATTGTGTCAGAGTGAGAAGCCTGTAAAGAGCTGTCATGTTACGTCTCAGCTGCAGGCCTGATCCTGTTAGTTCTGCTCAGGACAGCAAAGGGAGACCAGATTTTCTCTCTGTCTGTTTCTTTCTCTGTGAGTCTGTCCCTCTGTGTAAACATTTTTTATGCATTTGCTTGTGTGTGATTATAACTAGAGAACTCATTACAAATGTGGTGCTTCCTGAATGAAATAGTGTAAACCTCTGTATGTGGCAACATCCAGGTTTCTTTTCATTCTGTACAAATATCTGAGATAACAGGAGCATGCTAGCTTTTTAGACATGCTAGAGGCAAATTTAGAACGTTTACCATTAAATGTTGTACGTTCATGTTCGCCAGGGGATAAATCCTAATGATGACTTTAGCTGTAGTCACTTGTCCAGTGAAATATTCTGATATCAACTGTGATCTACATTTGGTGTCTTGTCTCTACCCTGGATATTGTACAGACATTTCAGCATTACCTGTAGAATTGAACTTCTATTTTTTAAGCATGTTGTGATCCTTTTTTATTGTCTTGTTTTTGAGCTGACAAAATCTTGTTTTGAGTGTGTGTGTTTGTCATGCTTATATTTTTCGTGCCTTATGTTATATTTTTGATACCTTGTGTTACACTGTGGACACAGAGGAACAACATTTAAGTCCACTGTATGGCTGTGCATAATCTGGAATGACAATAAAACTTCTTGAATCTTGAATCCCCTAGCACCATCTTCTACTTTGAATTTAAATTAGTCTAACACCTGCAAAACCATCAACTTATCAAAATGATCAGCTTTGGCTGTACTTTGTTCAGTGCTAATTGAACCATAGAATTTTAGAATGCTAACATGTTAACGACTAAGACATTGAGCATGCACGTTAGCATGCTGTTAGCATTTAGCTCAAATCACCACTGTGTCTGTACAGCATTACACAGCAACTAGACTTTGACTTGTTGCCTCATAAATACATTTCAAATAAACAAGTTGCACTGCTTCCACTTCTTCCACAGCCATTATGTTTTGGGTTTGTCTGTTCATCTGTCCCATTCCTGTGAGCGTCATATCCCAGCAATATCAATTTCTTTAAAACTGGCACAATACTTCCATTTTGACTCAAAAATGAACTGATTAGATTTTGGTACTTGAAGGTCAAAGTCACTGTGACCTCATATCTCATCCTCACTAACTAATTTTACAGGAACGCCTGGAGGGACTTTCCTTACATTTGGGACAAAAGGTCCCCTTGGGCTCATGGATGAACTGATTTGAAAATGAGCTTGGACAGACAAGCATGTAAACTGCAAGTTGACTGGCTGGCAGATGAAACTATGAGGTGGTAATTCTAGTTTCTGATGCAGCAATGTTTGTCAGGGGTTCTCTTCTACCAACCAAGTATTTTTTTATGCGTGCAATAAATTTGATACAAAAATTTTGTCTGTGTACAGTGAGCTGGTGAATCAACAGTCTGCACGTGTAATGGAGAAGTAAGTGCAAGTAATAAAAAATTTAGAGCTGTTGTGATCACTCTCAGGATAAGCCCTCAGGCAAGACAGCTACATGAGTTATTAACACTGAGTAATTTGCAGTATGGGTCTGTATTGGTGTATCTGTAAAGACTCTCTTTAATATAAATATTGGACAGCTTTCTAATTCATTTCTAACTTGTTTATCATTGCATCCACTCATAATCTCTCACTCATATTCTGCTCAGCATTATCCTCTCGCTTTCTCAGAGTTGTCAGAGCCTCTTCGGAGAGTTGTTGACCCCTCTGGGAACTGAATGAAAAACCACAATAACATGAAAAAAGAGACTGCTGCAAGTTGGTACAGCAGAAACGGAGAATTTTTTTTAAAATTAATTTTCAAACTTCCCGTTCTTCTCTTTTATCTTTAATTTATGCCTAATTTCCTCCAAGATCCTTGTTGGTGCTCTTGTTATATGCTCAGGAAATCACTTTTTTCCAAGTTAGTTTTTCTCTGCTTTGAATATAATCTTTACACCTGTCCTGTGTCTTCCTTTCTCACTGTTTTTCCCTTCAGCAATCATATGTCCTCTGCTTCCAAAGCACAGTAAATATTCATAAATATCGACTGGTATCTTTTTAACAGATCACTCATTCTTTTTCTTTCTTTACACATTATTATACATCCTCTCTCTCCTTCCGTCTGTATCTCTTCCTCTTTATCGCACGCTGTTTCTAATCACTATTTTCGAGAAGGAGTAGGACTCAGAAACTTACTGTACTCCCCACTGGTTTGAGCCTGCAGCTCAGGCTTTGAAGTATGGCTATGTAAGTGATATACTTGAAATTTCAATATTCCCCAATAGTCTTCCAGAGGTCTTGAAGATAGAGGCTCTGGATTTGCTAGATTATTCCCTTCTTTCTGCTTTATTTAGCTTGATTTGGCTTTGTTACTGTAGAACTGTTTTAGCTGTTGATATATACACCCAACTGCAATAAGACAACTATCTATCAACTACCTCATTTAAACCCAGCAGAGGGGATGATAGGGGTTAGAAAGCTTGGTGGAGATCCAAGACAATTTTGAACTGGTAGGGCTCTGGGGAAATTATGCCTCAAGTAGTTTATTTTGGCTGTTGACAGTCATGTAAATGCTTTTATGGAATTTGAGAATAGACGCTGTGCTACTAAAAAGCAGGGAGTGTGACTGCATGTAATTTCACAGAAAAAAGGACAAATAGCTCAAGGTTATTTGGGAGCACAAACCAAATTAGTTTGTAGAGGTACAAGATGGGCATGATGCCATCTCTGCTCGCAACAAAAATTGACATCCAGACATTCATGTATCCCAGATTATGAAAAGGAAAATGACTTTGGTAATCCCCTGACATTTCCTAACATAACCCTCTATGGCATGGTGTTGCCCTCGGGCAACAAACCACATTTCTGGACCTCACACTGCCCCTTTAATTTTTTTTGGGGGGGTAAACAATTTAAAATATCACCAAACATGTCTTTGTCCAATAAAAAGAGGGGTTGAAGTCCATGTGACCTTGTGTCTGGGAGAGGAGCAGTCCTTTTAGGAAGCAGAGCCGCATGGTGCACACTGCCACTAATGAATATCACTATGAATATCATATTTAACAATTTGTGTTAACTTTAAATAAAAAATATATTCATGTGCATGAACATGTAAAGGAGCATTTTTGACCATTTTAAGACTTATTTTTGCATTATTTGTATACTAAAACTGTGTTTTTTTGTTCGTTGCCTCAGGGCAACACTGTGCAGTTAGAGCACTTTTGTTCAGACAATGTAATTCTATAGTGTCAATATGTGCTTAGTTGCCAAATAATGAACATAGTCAATTTTTTAACTTTACCATACACTAACACTTACAGGAGATTGACACAAGAACATTTTATGGGTCGAAGGTGCATGATCTAGGAGTTAGGGTCATTCCCTCAAACAGTGATGACAGCTGATGACAGTATAGAGTGATAGTGGAGACAGTGACGAAGTGTGGATCCCTACATCAGGCTTGTTTTGGTGCCAAAACAGCCCTGACCCATCGAAGGATGCACTTCATTAGACCCCTGAAGTTGTGCTGTGGTGTCTGGCACCAAGATATCCTGATCCTGTAAGTTGCGAGGTGGGGCCTCCATAGATCAGACTTGTTTGTCCAGCACATCCCACAGATGCACAATTGAGACAACACAGACTAGCCTTTACTCCCCATGTGTATCAATGAGCCTTGGCCACACATTACCCTGTCACCGATTTACCACTGTTCCTTACTTGGACCACTTATGATACTGACCACTGCAGAGTGGAACACCCCACAAGAGCTGCAGTTTTGGCGATGCTAGTCGCCTAGCCATCACAATTTAGCTGTTGTCAAATTTGCTCAAATCCTTATGCTTGCCCATTTTTCCTCTTTCACACATCAAATTTTTAGGACAAAATGTTCACTTGCTCCCTAATATATCCCACCCACCAAAAGGAGCCATGATGAAGAGACAATCAGTGTTATTCACTTCACCTGTCAGTGGTCATAATATTATGCCTGTACATGAATATATATGTTTATTTTATGTTTAATTGGTTGGAACCATTTCTGGTTTATGTTTGTCAAAATAATCTTGTATATTATTTGTTTGACTTATATATCACTTCACATAATCACTAGAAAACCGTGGAGTTTTAGAACCCTCGTTGCACAGCGTTGCCCTGAGGCAACAAACCCAAATCTGGTTTGGGGGGGCGGGTGGGTCAGATTTAATGATTGATATATTATCAGGGACCGCAAAGCTCCCAAAAAGTCATGCCATAGAGGGATAACATGTTGCTGAGATTTATAGTTTTATAACTAGATAGTGAACATGCTAAACACTGCCACTGTATGCATGTTAGCATACTAACATTAGCATTTAACTCAGTGGAGCCTTGCATAGCTGTTTGCATGGCTGCTGTTTTATTTATACTAAAACAATGTTTGTGATGTCAAATTAATGTTTTGACTGTTGGTTTGAAAAAACGATTTTGCTTCTGGTAACTTATGATGGACTACTGTCATTATTCTTGGCAATTAACTGCTTAAGCTACTCAGATATCCATTAAAGAATTTATATATGATCATCCTCACTTTTGTGCTTATATCTATATTTGTATACTTTATGTGTATTGTATTTGTGTGTCTGCCTGGGGTCCAAATAACCACACCACAGGTAGTCATCTTCCAATGATGACTTCCATTCATTTCAACCACAGTATGAAAGCCAGATAAAAGAAAAGAGGAGTACAGAGTTGATTACAGGCACAGATTCAGACCCAGATAAGCTGCTATATAACTGATGAATGCAATGAATGTTAGACTGTGAGAAGAATATAAAAAGCCTAAAGGAGTTCAAGGCAGAGCTGCTGCTCAGGGAGAAAAATTACAGGACAGTGTACTTTATTCAACACTCTTCTTTCACTGATTGTACCCCCACTTACTTCCACCACAGCTGTTTTCCATTTAGTTTGTTTCTCTTACAAACTTTTTCAATCACTTCTTCAACATTTGTTCATGTTTGTTACATGCTTCTGGTCTTCTTTCCACAGTCACAGATTTTGCCTTCTTTACGCTTCATGTGACACCTAAAGAGTATTTATTGCTGCCTTTTTTTTTTTTTAATCTCTGCTGTTCCCGTCAGCAGCAGCAGAAAGAAGAGACACAAAGAGACAAAGAGACGCTGTCTAATACTGGAGATAGTTCGACTGATTCAAGGCCACACAAAAACCTTCAGGGCTGGGAAATTGACAAGCATCACCATAGCAACTCCCTCAGGGAATCTGTGGCCCAATCCACAGTGAATCTGACTCCTGATCAGCTACACAGTGACAGTCTCCAGAGGTGTGGGTGGGTGAGGTCCATGTGAGAGGGTAGTGTGAGTCAGGGATGATCACAGGCCTGTTGTAATTTATCTGTGTTGGCTGGTAGCTCTCAGCTCGTCAGCATGGGTGGCACACTGCTACATTATTCATGAGACAGATGACTGGCTGTGGCAGGACGCCGAGCCAGGAGGTGTGTGTGTGTGTGTGTCTTGTGTGTGTGTCGTGAGAGAGAGGAACAAATTACAAAATGTGAAGAAGAGGGGTTTCTGGTGCATGTGTGCAAATAACAAAAATATTTTTTACAGCTTCTGCTTCTTGAGGGCGGGTACATGACTACAGCAGTGTTCGTTTAATTACATAAATTGCATTCCATATTCTGCATTTGGATCGAGACTCAAAGATCTGAGCTTGGCTCTGCTTCCAACCCACCTGGATGTGTTCTCCAGAGCACTGCGGACTTCGCTCATCTGCTCTTTCCCAAAATACACCACCGTCAGATGGACCCGGCCATCCTGACGCACACAAACTTCCCTGTGCAGACACACAAACACACAAAGGAAGGGACATTATGAAAGCATTCTCAAACTGAGCAGGGGGGGTAGAGGAAGGAACAGCACTGCGATCAAATAGTTTAGGTGTTTTTAAGTGTTGAAACATTTTGTGCAACAGCAACTATAGCAGCTTGTAGATTAATCATTTAAACCATGCATCAAGAAAAAGCTTAGCTTCTCAAATGTGAATATTTGCTGCTTTTCTTTGTTTTATACCATTGTACATCTGATTTCGCTGGGTTTTTGATTGTTAGTTAAAATATGCATTAAAAAGACATCATCTTTGGATCTGAGAAACTGTGATGTGCTGAAGTGATAAAATGAGAAACTAATGCACTAAATGATTAAGTAATTAACCACAAAAAACACAGAGAGAGGGAGAGATTGTGTGCAAACACTTTGATGGAGACATGTCAAATATATCACACACATGCTGAACATTCATTCACCTACTCTCACACAAGACACACACACACATTTGTCTGACTTTTCCCCAGAAGTACACACGTTTGTGAGAATTTAAAGACTATCTGTGTATTCTGTGGAAACATACAGAGAATCAGAAAAGCTATGCTGTTCTTTTCCTGTCTAAATGTGAATGCAGAAGATTTGATAAACTTGCAGTTACTCATCATTATCACCCGTAAACATGCACACACGCACAATTCCGCCTAGTGCACCTTTAATATGGATGAGGGTAAAGTGTTTGCTCAGCGACTCGCCAAGTCTTTCAAGTAAGTACACTCACACTGTACTGTATATCAACCACTGCTAGTCTGCCCAGGGAGGCATTTTAATGGGCTGCAACACTACTACCAAGCAGGATTTATCATGTAAAAAGAGCTGTGATAAGCAGCAGCAGCAGCAAAATAAATCATAGACATTAAGGAGGATATTTCCTCCATGTTTTGCTGTTGGCTGATGAGTTTCGACTGCCAGTAAAATTATGAATGTATTTTTTTTTTTATGTGACAGTCATTCATTTTAATTTCACCTTGCAGGGATCCATTAACAGACCTTCATACTTTTTTAATGAAAAATTATCTATGGTTTCATTACATAGTGGCCTGGATCTGTTTGTGATAATAATGTGATATATTGGAAACGCTTATTAGTTATATGCATCAATATGTATGAAATTACATTTTCTGTGGTCATGTGATAAAAACTGAGCTAGATGTGCAGTTTCAAAATGTTAATTACAAACCTTAAATAAAGAAAATAGTCTGTTTCATGTTAATTGTCTCTCCTCTAATCTCATCACTTTGTTACTGTCTGTTACTTAAAATGTGAAATTGGAGTTAGTTACTTGTGAAAGTAGTTTATTGTGGTGCTTATGATTATATCAAATTATATATATATATTATTTATATAGGGGCCAAAGAGGTCGGGTGCAGTGTGAGTTGGGCGGTGGCCGAAGACAGGGGCCTTGGAGGTCTGATCCTCGGCTGCAGAAGCTGGCTCTAGGGACGTGGAATGTCACCTCTCTGGTTGGGAAGGAGCCTGAACTA
>JAUMHL010000004.1:6939994-6968809 GCA_032362345.1 Sandelia bainsii
TTTCATGATATAATATCACTGTAGTGTGAACTTTTTATGTTTTCCATAAATTTCACCCGAAAGCCAAATATCCCTAATTTTTTGTGAGTAGTGTATATAAAAACCTAGCTGTATTGTAACTTATGTTTCAGGTCAGTTATCACTGTTAGACTTATTAGGAACAAACTTTTATGAAACTCCACAACAGAAACATTTAAATATGCTACCATATGATAATAGTATTATTCTGGTGAAGAACCGGGTAAAAATAAAAATTCAAACCAGCTTTTAATATTTGGTATCTTACTTTGAAGGAGTTCAGAGGAAGTTCTGTTGTGTCTCTGCTCGTTAACGTGGTTATCTTTACACAGACGCTCTCTCCGTGCAGGTCCACCCGGGCCACCCAGCTCCCCGCCTCCTTCCCTTCAGGCTCCCACATAAAGACAGCCTTGTTAGTTGATTCAAGTCACCGTTTCAGCAGCAGGAAACACTACTGCCTTTCATTTGCAAAGCCAACAAGAAGTCCGACTGACCCCAAAAGTGAAGTCGACATAAATATCTGTTTTAATCTGCACTGACCATAGGGCTACACTCTGCGACCCGGGGTCTCAGTGAGGCGGCAGGCAGGAAGCGAGTAGCCTACAAAACATCAGAGGAGCTGAGGTTTCTTCATCACACAGACACATATGGATGCAATCTGTGTGATTTCCAGTTGTAATTGTGTGGTGACTCATGTAGACCATAAATCACAATATTCCTCCATGCCTGTGATCCAAGAGAGTCAAATCTTAAGTCACTTCTTAGCATAACGTTACAAAAAGGTACAAAAGTAGAAGCATCAGAATATAGGCCTATGAAAAGAAGCACTCACTGTGCAGAGAATGGGCCATTTAAGAATAATAAAGGATACATATTTTTCATATTATAGAGTAAAAAGTACAATATATCTCTTTATTTAAATGGAGTGGAGTAAAAGTATAGCACATAGTGGCATAAAACAGAAATAAGTAAATGTAAATGTAAAGCACAAATGCTTCATTACCCCTTTACAAGCAGTGTAAATGTTTCATAAATGGTTTATAACACAATAATGTAGTAGACCTGTAAGCAGGTCCTCCTGTGGTCACCCATAAGTGGAGCCTGGTGTATAAAATCATAATTAATGACAATATAGGAAAATATAGTTGTATTAACATAAAAAAAAACAATGTGTCCTTATGAGAAATTGTTGATCAATTCTGTAACCTACACTGATAAACATTTAAATTGTCCTCGTATATGGGTGCAACTACATTGTGTGTTATATGCTTTATTTCAAATATTTGTATATTGCTTCTAAATCATAAATATGTATGTGTTGAGATGTTATCTGACTGCTTCTCTTTCTCTTAGCGTTACAGTAGATTCAGTATTAGTGGCTTTCAACTGCTGGTCACACAAAACAAGACAGCATGACATCTTCTTGAGCTCTAAACTGTGACGTACATTTATCTGTTACATAGAAAAAAACAAATCAACACTCAGCAGCAACACTCACTGACTGTTACAGCGCTAATCTCTTTAGATTAAACTCGATTTCTCTTAAACAGTTCTTTAACTGTTTAAGAGAAATCGAGTTTTGATGGATCTGGTTCTAATTAATGGCATCTAACAGATGAATAAACCACTTATTATGGATAATTAACTATTATAAATTATTAGTTTCCACTTAGAAACCCATTTTTTGTCTATAGTGCCTCAATAATGGGATTAAATTTGACCTGTGAACTCAAATCAACACACAGTGTTGAAGCTAATATGAAAATACAATCACATACATCCTTAGAGCCAACATGATAATGCTTTTTATGATATGAGGGACACTCACTGCCTTCAAAGTCTGAGTCCTATATACACTACTCACAAAAAGTTAGGGATATTTGGCTTTCGGGTGAAATTTATGGAAAACGTAAAAAGTTCACACTACTTTGACAAATAAAAATAACATCTAAAAAATATTTTTTATCCAACATGATTTTTCCACAAACAATTCAGATGACCTTATTAGAAATTCTCCTTCTCCCTCAATTACAAATCCAGAATCTGTGCAAATATTTTTCATTGAAACGTTTAACTGCTTCAAACTAGATGTCTCCTGCTTAGGAGAAAAGTCTTTTCTGAGTTTCAAGTTTCCACATCACACTTGTGTAAGTTGCATATTGGGCCATTACGGGTTTCTTACACACGATTTCTTATAATCACTGTGGACACACACGTTAAACTTGATTTACACATGACAGATAATGAGGAATTGACCGCCTGGGCACAGACCTGCAAAAAACTCTCTGCTCTGCATAAGATCGAGACCCCCAGACTGAAAGAGAGGTTCAGGCCATTTTATGTCTGTGATTGTTCTTCCATCAATTTCAATTACAAACCTTCTGTGTGTCTTTGAAGCCATTTTGCATCTCTCTGTGATCCTCTTTATGGTCATTTCATTGTAAAGTTGGGTCTCTTTTTTTTTTTTTTGCATCTATTTGTGGTAGCATTCACTTGATACCAAGGCTTTGATCCAGGGCCCTCTGATCCCCTGGGGCTCTGGGCCTGTGCCCAATAAGCCTGTTCCAGTAATCTATCTGTGAATGTACAATAATGTGAGCACAGATAAACTAATTAATATGAAGCTCAAACATCAAAGTGCAGTAATAGGAAAAACACAACTTGGAGTGGAGAGGCTGTAGGATAAAAAAACACATCATCACAAACCTCAAAGTTTGAAAGATGTAAATGAATATTTATACCTCAAATGTAGCATGTGTGAGGGTGAACCGTCTGTAACACCATATATTAATATATTAACATATAGTGACCCCACATGGTAGACTGCAAAACTGCAACTTCCACTTTTCTGAACAGAAACACCAGGGGGACAATGATGCAAACAAGATCAATAAAGATCAGTTTCTACTTGATGTCACATTCACTTTGAAGCGCAGCAGACGTCTGTAGGTTTTCTCTGTCTCTTCCTGACAGTCCAATTTGAGTCCAGGGCTTCATTTTCCATCTTTCTCTTTTACCTTGAGGAGTTGCATCATTTCATTCTGTGATAAGACTGTGAGATCTAAGGCGGCTCTTTCTCTGTACATCCCTCTGAGACATGCCAGTAATGAAGGGTGGCACGAACACACCTGACCTGACTGGAGGAGCACAACAGCGCAGGGCCAAATTTATTCCAGAATGAGGCTTGGGGCCTCAGGGCATTGCCTGGTGTGGCGTCCTTTGAAGATTTGTGGCATTTATTATAACAAAGCAGACACTCCTAGACTGGTCTGTGCAGACTCATCATTATGTCATCACGCCTGTTGGATGTTTTATATACAAAGTGATAACAGCAGCGTGAGCATAAGGGAAAAGGCAATTAGGGACAAGGATGTGAAAGTGCTAGCATGTTGGAAACATGTCCTGTGGGCTTTCTGCATTTTAACAAGGCAAAAGGGAATCATTTGTTTGTTCATAAAACATGGAACATACACTGGGGATCCTTGACATTATAACAGAAATGTGAGAATAAATCTTCACCCAAAATCACTGCTCCAGAAAGAAATAAGAGGCCACAGCAAAATGGCCAGTTCCTCAGGTTTGATCTTTTATAGGAGGAAGTGTTGAACTGAACAGCTTTGCTTGACAATATTTCCCCTCATTTCCAAATAAAAACTATTGTTCTTCAGAGCACAACTTTAAAAGAAATGACAATACATCAAAATAAGAGAAATGATGCAGTGTTTGCAGAACTTGAATAATTCAAAGAAAACAAATCCCCTCTTCATTTTTAAACAAAGTGGTAATAATGTTTTGACTAAAGAACATTCACAAATCAGTATTTTGGTGGAATAACCTCGATTTACAGTCACAGCTTTCATGTGTTTTGGCTGCTCTGCACCAGTTTTTCACATTTCTGTTGGCTAACTTTATACCACTCTTTTCCTCATTAAATAAGATTTGATTTAGTTGATCACCTAATCACCACTTCATAAAGCAGAATGAGGTGTGCTTGTGTACGAATTTAACAGACACTGGCATGGGATGGTTGTCTCTTGGTCTAGTCTTGGC
This sequence comes from Sandelia bainsii, assembly GCA_032362345.1. Classification (NCBI taxonomy): domain Eukaryota; kingdom Metazoa; phylum Chordata; class Actinopteri; order Anabantiformes; family Anabantidae; genus Sandelia; species Sandelia bainsii. Next base: position 6,944,063 of record JAUMHL010000004.1, read on the forward strand.
AGTGGTCTCTTTTTTTTCCGAAGCCATATATATGCAATAATCTTTTAACTTGTAAAAAACGAACTACAAAACTATACAGCAAGTTTGTGTTGATCTACAGGTCAAGCTCTCTTGAAAAAAATGTATCTAATATTATTTAGCTTATAAAGAACATAAATTGATATATTTGTACAGAGAAACTACAGTAGCTGGCTATTACAAGAGCTAAACACAGGCTGGGACACACCTGAGGTTTGTCTTCAGTGCATAGGGTGTTTGTCAGTACTTGAGGCACTACTTCCTGATCTCTGAGAATCTTTAAAACCAAACAACATCTACTACACCCGACATTAAATGTGTGAGCGGCTCAGTGAATGTTACTTTTTTCTTTGTCAGGTTGTCTGAGTTGAAAGATTTGAGTGCTTAAGAGGTTAAAGTACTTGGAATTTGAGAAGAAAAATAATAAAATATGAATAAATAAACATAATTTACTGTAAAAGAAATATTTGCTTTATATTCATTCGTAGAAAGATTTGACTTTGGTTTTGTTCACTTCTCTTATGAGGCTATAGTTGCCGTTGGTTGACATTTTCCTTGTTGTTGTTATTGTTTCCTAACCGTTAAAGTTCTGAAAGATCTCTGCAGCGTCCAGCCAGGATCTGAAGCAGGCCAGGCCTCGGTCTCTGATCTGTTTCCTGCCCTTGTCTGTGATCACGTCACCGTTCTCCTTCACGATCACCAGTTTGGGAACTGCTGTGACCTTGTAGCGCTGCTTCAACTCACTGTGAAAGACACGAAAAGAAAACTGTAAAACTGTTACTCTGCTTATTCTGCTTTATGAAAAACATACATGGCAGTAGTACTTTTTACTTTACTACACATCTCTTCCACTGCATGGAAATATATATTATATATAGTACTTTAACTATTTCATCCACTGTTATTGATTTATCTTCCTCACAGCTACAGCAATAAAATACTGCTTACACCTGAATGCATCAGTAATATTAATCCAAGAGAGACCTGTAACAATTAGTCGATCAACAGGATGTTAACTGATCATCAGATCATCACTCATCATCATAAATGCCAAACATTTACTGGTTTCACCTTGCTGCTTTTGTCTTATATGAGAATTAACAGAATTTCATTGGATTTTGGATTGTCAGATTAAAAAAGACACATTTGAACACATCAGTCTCTTCTCTGAAAGCAACCGAGATTTTCCGTTTTTTTAAATTTCCGCCACTAAACAGTTATTCAAATAATTAGCATATTAAATAATAATGAATATAATCCTTATTTGCAACTTTATCAAAGATTACAATGCTCATTTTATGGACAAATACTGCCTTCAAATGAGGATTGTGACACTTTTAAGACATTTTAACTGGTAATACATCCTTCTACTGTAATAGCACTTCGAATGAAGGACTTTTAATGTAGTACTACAACTTTTACTAAGGTAAAGGATGTGAGTACTTTGCTCACCAGTGCTGTTTGGCATAAAGTTGACACACTTGGCCAAACATTTACAAAACAAAACTAACAAACATGATTCAAATCTGGGATCCAGACACTCAGACATTAAAAAATACATTAAAATCAAACATTACATTTGTATTGAGTAGTGTTAAAGTCACTTTTATAGTGAAGTGTGGGAGGCGTTTTATCTGCTCTTAATCCTAATCCCTTAGAGGATGACCCTAATAAGCATTTTACATAAGATGGAGCACAACCAATAAGTTGCACAGAGAATAGTGTAAATCCTATTGAGATATAAGACAAATAGAGCAGAAACAACTGAAGCTAATTATGTTTTCATCATATTATATGGAGCTTTAAACGACTGTGTAAAACATTTAAAGAAAGTGACTGATCTGAAGTTAATAATCATACAGTTTGTAAATTGAATAACCAAACTCCGTTCACTTTTTGTTAAATTTTAATACTTACTCTTTGTAGTCATCCGTCCAGGGCAGAGCTAGCCAGTCTCCGTGCATATCATGATAATATTCAACCATATCATCGGGGGATTTATCAGAGGAGACGAAAACTATTTCAAACTGAGCAGGAGGATCACCCTCTTCAACTAGCTCCGTGTAGAAATCACACAGGATGGGTGTGAAGTCCCGACAAGGAGGACACCATCCTGCAGAAAAGTAGATCCCTACCACTTTATTCCTCAACGCCTCTTCGGGGTCCACGAAGTCCCCGTCTTTATTCAGGAGTGTCCGCCCGGAAAATACCTCCACCATGTCTGATAAACTCAAGTTTAGCAGTCCAGCAGCAGGACGTGTAGTTTTATCTCATATTTCCCAACACAACATTGTTCTGCCTGCACAAGTGTTGGTTCTGTGAAGAAGGTTCTCCTACTTCCCCGTAATGTTTTCTGCAAAAGTTACTTACAGCCAATCCAGATAATCACCTGCGGACCAATGAGGACACTAGAAGACGGTGTTGTCTTCGGTATCAGGGGAAAGCTGCATTCAAATGCTACTTGTATGTCAGTAAATTACAGTTCAGCAGCAGCAGCATCAAGAGGAGCACGACGTTTCACAGCACTTTCCGGCCGCACAGACTGGCGCATGCGCAGAGCAGTTACATTGTTTTCTGCAATTTTTTGAAAAAGCAGTAAACATTTCAGTAATCGTAACTATGTAGGAAATAAGGAAATGTTAAATATAAGCCTAAATACATACAAGAAAAAAGGGCAATAAATGCATACATAAAGAAAAACAAAAGAAACATGAAATAAAAATGATTGTAGGCTATGAAAACAACATGTATAGATAAAATCAACGCATGAATTAAATTATTGATTTATTTATATAAACAACATTCACATAAATGGGGTGGGGGCATTACTCAGTAGTTAGTGCCAGACATCAAAAACAAACAAGCAAATAAAATAATTACAAAACTCTAATAAAGTAAAATCATATTAAAAAAATATGCAGATTAAATAAAAATAAAAAACTGGAAACTTTCATTTACATAAGTATTCAGACCCTTTGTGTGGAATTATTGTGGTCAGGTGCACTCTGTTATCACAAAAAATATGTGCAGAAAGTGAACATTTTTAATTTTCAGTGACTGTATTATACAGACAATTACCAGAACACTGTTCTTAAACCTTATTAGGTTTAATTAATAATATAATTAATTTAGTAATAATGTCACCACTAACATAACTCACTGTAGGCTATAAGTTACAGATAACCAAGAAGCACTGTCACAGATAAACTTATAAAAGGGTTGAGAAAATTATAAAAATGATTTGTAATTTAGCAAAGTGTAATAAATAGTCATTGCTATAAAGTTTGTGACTTAAATGGAGAAAGATGTTAAGAAAGTTTTATCATGCTTTCAAAAGTAGACAAAAGTAAAATAATTTTAAAGCGCATCTGACACTGGGAGGTCAGTGCCCTTGTGTCTCTCCTTGTTCCTTTAGTGGAGTGAGCTGAGAATATTTGGAAAGAAACCCGGCCACTCTGCTCTTTGTTGTTGAGCATTCGCTGCCCATTAGTAGAGTCGACTGCTGTCCTAAAAGACAGAAGCAACTTTTCAGAAGGAATTTTCTCTCTTCCACCAACATGACCTCCAATTCCAATTTATCCACTATGCGACGGATGGTGGAGCAACTGAAACTTGAGGCCAGCGTGGAAAGAATAAAGGTAAAGAAAATAAATAAAGAAGAGGGTGTAAAAATCTAATACATACTCTCAGTAACTTTAATACATATGTCAGATTTTGGCAAATGTAGACTAAAATAAAAAAAATGCACAAAAAATTATTACCTACAGTATCAGATGTATATATAGATGTGTATATTCTCGTGGCTAATACACAGGCATTTTTGCAGCATACAAATACCAAACGTGCTCCTGCAAAAATAATCATAACAATGGTATTTTCTGATAAATGACAGGTTATAAAGGTTCTATAGTAACGATAAATAAGCATTTACTGATGCTTTACAGATCATTTTTAAGGCATAAATAAGATTAACTTATGGTTTAGCAGGTTATTAGTGTCATTAACAAAGAGTTTTTTCACGTTCCAAAATTATCCTGTCAACAGTTATACATGTTAGTACATTTAAAATGAAAATTCTGCATCTTAGAACATGCATATATTGTTTGTTTTCAGTTTAACTACTCAAAACAAGTTGTTGCCTATTTCACCATGACACCCATTCTCATTGTATGTGCTTTAAGCCTGCATAAAACTCTTTTTGAACTGAGAGCGGCTGTAACGAGACAAAACAATTTCCCTCTGGGATTAATAAAGTTTTTTGAATCTTGAATCTTGAATCTTGAATATCAGACTATAAGTTGCTTATTAGACAGTGGTGAGCTTCCAAAATATCTGTGGTGCCACAAGTCATCCTTATATGTGTATGTCTTCAAGTTTTAAGTGAGAAACTTTCCTTGTTGTGTAAAACTCATCAGTCTACATCAGTCTGACCAGAAAAGAAAGGACAACATTATTTAAATGTTAAAACATTTGTTGTTTATGAAGTGATTCTGGTCCATGCTGTCCTGAAGGTCAAATGGTCCATTGGAGGCAACTCCCCAATTAAATAATAAATAGAGCTAAAAAGATTTAGTTTTAGATTTAAAGATTTAAAGTTTGATGCTGCAGGAGGATTTTCCACAATTTGGCAACCCAAAAGTTATTCATATTAATGACTTACAAGTGATCTATAAAGCATTAGCATATTAATGATTAATTAATGCTCATCAGAAGGTGGTACCATATAAACATATGTTTTTCTGTTTGTGTTCTCAGGTGTCCCAGGCAGCCGCAGAGCTCCAGCAGTACTGTCTGCAGAATGCGGGCAAAGATGCTCTTCTGGTCGGAGTCCCGACAGGCAGCAACCCCTTCAGAGAACCACGCTCCTGCGCTGTAGTGTGAAGGTCAGAGTCCACAGAGTCAACAGCAAAGTAACTGCTCATTCTCACATGAGGAATTAAAAGCTGTGTACTTTTTGCAGAGGGAGAAGAAGCAGACACAACTGTGGCATCTCACTAATGGAAGAAAACAGTTCTGCCTTTTTTTATATTATTGTTTATTTTTAATTAATCGAGTTTTTGTAGAAAACACACAAAAAAGTTGATTTTGCAAATATGTTTTTTAACTAAATGTCTTTCTGTATTACTGTATAGCCATTTGAATTTCTCTTTTTTAACATATTAAAAAGGGCTTATGTAAACCTACTTCACGATAGTCTTTATTTAAGTACTTTCAAAAAGCCAGTCGTGGGTACTTGTCATCTCTGCTTTACAAGTGGCAGTAGCAGAGTCATATAGTGATTATCTATGGATTAAACAAAGCGGATGTTTATAGCCGTGCTCCAAATTACCCCTTGGAATCTCATGGCGTCGTAGCTTCCTGATGTTCAGACTAAGTTAGGAGCTGCAGCCAGAGAGAGGAAACTGGGTCTTCCTGTTCAGAACTGCAAAGACACTCAACACAGTTTCCCTCAGCCTTTAAGCTTTTTAAAGCTTTTTGGTCTTATTTACAAGGCTATGCTAGATTATAAATAGAATATGAATGACCATGGTGTAGAAATGTGATTATAAAACGTGATCATATATCATGTTGTCCATTTTATTTATTAGTCATTTAAGTCAGTGTTTATTCTTTTATTTGTACTGTTTAAAGTGGATCCTCTGTTTTGGATTTGTGTTGTCTCAGAAACAGTCTGTATCAGTCTAAAAGAAGTCTAGCCAGTCATGAGAGCTCTCTGCTTTGTCATTTCCTTTCCCTTTTCTCTGTGCACTTTTCATGGACGAGTCTCAATAGTGTTCCTATATTTATGCCTCCTCTCCTACCAACCTTCTTCATCTGTTGGACACCTATGGCTTGAATGAGCAAGAATATTTTGACTTATAATTGACTTAAAAATTTAACATTATCTCTGAAAATGTGAAGCCGATTAACATGTGAACTTTCATGTAGTTTGCCAAAAAATAAAAAATAAAAAATTCTACTGCAAGCAATGTACCTTGAATTTTACAACAAAGTGTAGTTTAAAACTGAATTCCGGTGTATTGGTTTCTTTATAAAACTCAACTTATATATACATATACTTGATAATATTTTTTATCTTTAAATTGTGCTCATCATCAGTTTAAAGTAAATATAAATAATTAAATAATTTGCAGTATTTGCAAGTATTACCATACACAAAAGGAAAATTTGACTCCTTAAAGCATGTTCTTCTATTGCATGGAGACAAAATTGACATTCTCGTTTTAGTCTTAATTTTCTTGTATTTGTCATTTTTGTTCTGATTTTTTTTTTCTATTTCTTTTTTTCTCATATGCTACTTTTTTAAAATTTCTTTTTGAGAAGGAACTTGCTCATTTATAGCCAAATGCATTACCACACATTCTAAAACATTTAATCTTTCAGCAGCAAAACAATCCTAAACATACATCAAAAGCATCCAAATAAGCATTTCAAGATGAGGAGGTGGAATATCCTCGACTGGCTGAGTTAGTCACCTGATCTCAATCCTAGTGGGCTGCACTGGAGACCAAACTAAACACTGTGGCCAGACATAAAACAGACTCGATATTTCAGACAGAGAGTTAAGTTTTCTGCCTTTGAGACCCACTATTGCTGCAGGAAATGGTCCCGTCACTGTCCGCCTAAATATTTTCACCATCACCGACATCTAGACACCTAACCGACAATCCTGTCCTATCTTCACTAGCACTGCCTGCATAACAGGACTCCTTCATAGGTAGATCTCATTCATTAAGCTGCCTTAACATTTTAACATTCACTTCTGGCTGATTACTTTCTCTTAAAAGAGCACAGATATGCATCATAACCTGTTCAAACTTCAAGCTCTATAAACTGCATGTGTAATGCCAGGTGTCTGGATCATATGCAGATAAGTAAAGATCAAAGGAGAAGATAGCTTATACACAAATCAAGAGTGGAATAGAGACTCTGAAGTAATTATTAAGGAATTAAAGGAATTAAAGTGTTAACTTCTGCCATCTACTGGTCGTGTTTAGAAACAAAATCCAAAATATTGCCATTAATTTTCTCCCAAGGAGATGGTGGAAGACAAACAGAAGGAACAACAATAAAGAAATACTCAAGTAAAAGTTAAAGTCACACACCCAAAGAGCTCCATTTAGGAAAAAAGGCCAATGTTAGTAACATTATACCATATACATTATAAGATCTTTATCACTGATGGATTAATGTGTAAGCAGCAATGTTATAAAAATGGAAATAATATGGGACAATGGTAAAAGGGGTAAAAACAAACAAACATGGATGTCATGAAATAACAATAAGTTTAATGTGAACTTTCACCTTAATCCTTTTTCCTTTTGATTCCTATGAAGCAGAAATCAGACTTGCCCAAGATGAATTCCTGCTACTGCAGCAGTTTATGTGACTGTCTGATTTTGTTAGTCCTCTGACATTTATCTACTTTCTGTCGCTCCAGGGAACCTGCCAAATCCTATGATACTATTACTCATATATGTCTCTAAAACGCAGCACAGTGGAAATGTTCAAGGTATTCTGTAGTGCATTGTTGGTTTTGTTAGTGTCAGTGAGAAAAGGAAAGTAGAAGAATAAAGGTGCAGTTGTTCTTGGACCTGAAAATAACCTGAATAGATTAAAAGGAGTTGTCTTTAAAGAAGTAGGCGGGGAGCAGAGTAGAGTTTCAGTGCCAGCCCCTTTTCTATTCTCACATACTGTAGAGCCGTCCGGCCACAGTCCGGGGAGACACTTTGGGCTCTCTGCTTTGGATGTAGCCTCAAGCTTTCCAGACTGATGATGAGCTTAGCTTCCATTAATGAAGCACCACAACACGACACACTATTGGGGAAGTTCCACAGCTTGTCCACACCTTTTTAAAAGTTCATTGACCCAGTTTGGCTTCTGTTGGCCAATGACAGTGAACTTCCAAGTATCAGATGAGCACTTTCATCAAGTGAGGACATGGCCAAGGTATACAGAGGAATAGTAGGAATAGTAACAGGTAAGACTGGCTTTTGTTTCTTTCCTTTTATTTCAATCAATGTTTACCGTCCCTTGTGAACAAAGTGCTGGTTAATAATGTATAATTACAATCATATTAGAGATTTGCAATCTCAGACAGACACATTAGTTTATTGTTTACATGCAATCCTTGTTATTATCCTATATTATATATCCTTATATTAATTTATGTTTTTGATTATATTTAATGTTGAAATTCAATTTTATTCATTTCTGCATTGTTTTGATTGTTGATGCCATGCTCAAAGTATTTCAGCCGAAGTAGGTTTGAGACAGCACTTTCCTCACTGAGCTATATTTGTACACTAGACTTCACTGTTGGTTAATGATTGAATGAAGAACCCATACACCAGGAATACACCCTCTATGATTGCTCTTCATGTGTAAATGAATCAAATGTGACATGGAAATATCCTCATATATCTTGGTTGGTTCAGTAAGCAATTAAACTGCTTTGAGAGTGATCAGTACAGAATATATGTGTTGTGTTTATAGGATTAAAAGTGTGTCTGTTATTGAGCGAGTGTAACTGAAACAGAAGTGGGTGTGATTGGGAGAAATCAGCACTCTCTCCTGCCCTACAAGGCCGGCTGTCTTTATGACTCACCAGCTATTCTCCAATAACTTGGATTGTGATCATGTTTTTCTTCCTGTTATCTCTTTTGGAGGTTTCATTTTGTGCATGTGCATAAATTTGTGTCTCTGTGTGTGTGTGTGTGTGTGTGTGTGTGTGTGACCTGCTCTCTGGTTGTGTTTCCGTCTGCAGCTCTGGCCTTATGCAAATACTGTGTGGCAGAGTGGAATGCCACCGACGAGTCTGCCAATCGAACTGTGTCCCATTGCCATCACCATGGTAACAGAGACAATTGCACAGGTAGATATGGACAGGTGCTGAGGGGCGGTTCCTTCACTGTGTCACACACGGTTGGTTGCTTTGAAGTTTTATGATTTAACAGAAGAGTGGCTACAGAACAGATGTTGATATAAACACTGCAAAACACACCTGTGCACAGACACACTTAACAGGAAAGGAAAAATGAAAAAAGACAGTGGTAAAGGCAGTTTATTGTGGAGGATCCATATCCAGGATATGCAAAGTAGGACTGGGTTTCACCAGCTATTCATAAATCATCACCATGTTGGAACAGTCCTTAGGCACCCAACAACTTCTGGTTTCAAACTACTGATTTACTAAATCAGGTTGCACCATTAAAAGAGCTCAGTAGCTGGGGACTGTCTGTATCTGATCAACAGAAATTAACTATGTAAACAGGAAATCACTATAGTATCAATAGCCAGCATAACTTCAGTTTAGAAGTGCAAAAGATAAATGTGTTGTAAATGTAAGTATGACGTTGTTTTATTCAAGTCTGCATGGAGAAATGTGTGTATCGCATACATCGTTATTGAACATTTAACGTATTTCAGGTCAGATACATTGACGATAATCCGTATTACTGTACCTCTTTTAGGCTTCACTCTAAATGGGTCATTCTGTATTGTTGTGTGCAGGCACGAGCCGTGCAGCAGCCTTTTGCAGTTGCTCGCTTTCTTGTGATGTCTTTGAACCTTGTATCTTGGCAATATTAGTTAAATCAGTTAGCTGCACAGCTATAACACCTGGCAGTTACTGAATGTTAATATTTAGCACCAACTACAGTCTATGTTACAAGTAATTTGTTGCTTGAACCCTCATTTAACTTTGTACTTTGATAAACGTGGTTATTGTTGTTCATGATGCACCATACATTTTCAATTGGTGATAGATCTGGACTGTCAGGCAGGACAGTCAAACACACACACTCTGTGTCTATGAAGCATGTGCAGAGTGAGGCCTCCTGTTTAAATATCCACCAACTTCCCAGGAAAAGACGTTGCCTTGACAGCAACCTTTGTCTCTGTAAACTCCCAATGTACGCCTCGGTGTCAATGGTACCTTCACACATATGCAAGTCACCCATGCTGTGAGTGCTGATGATGAATTTGTGTGTTCATCATGGAGCTTAGATGTTAGTAGTTGTGAAGCTAAAATAACATAAGCTAACAAACTACTTTAGCTTCATATGTACTTTTTAAACCTGAGAACAGCATCAATTAATCCTCTTGTTTAACTCAACAGTAAAATACATTTTCCCAAATGTCAGCCTATCCCTTTACTCTTGGTAATGGGATATTTTTCTTTTCAACAATGAGGTCACGAGGAAGAAGAAGAAGAAGTAGGCAGCATCTCATGTTTCAGCGAGAGGCGCTCTCATTGATACCACCTGTGCAGCAGTATTGTTTTACAATACTCGTCAGAGATACCGTGGTGGGAATAGGTTGTAAAGATAGCGGCAGCCTGCTGTATGAGAAGCACTATGTGTGGTCAGAAGGTCAGCGGCCTACTAGCAGCTGTCCTAGGGTGTGTTATTGAGTTTCTTTGTGAGTAGGTGAGCTAGTGAGGAAGACAGAGGTGAGAATAGAGATAGACAGAGAATGGGAATTGTATTGTAAGATTCATATTAATTGGGACACGTGGTTAATGACACTTTGATGACCCCAGGCTTTCCTGGCATTGAATCATCAGGCTTCCCTCTGGATCATATTGCAAACTGTCTATTTTTACATCAGGCCATGTCAGATGACAGGGCTGTAATCATAAGTAGCAAGCTGACAAAATGTGACACTGTTAAAGAAACAAGTCGACATTTACTATTTCGCTTTATTCTGAGAAGTTTAAGACTCCTCTTGTGTTTGTACATTAAATGGAAACAGTCCCAAGAAAAACAAAGGTGGCACTTGTTTTAGTGAAGTCGCCCAAAATGACATACAGTTTGTTTAAGCTCAAGTATTGCTGTAGCGCATATAGTAAGACTATTTGGAATACAGAAGGAAGAAACATTTTTAATTAAGCAAGTAGTAATTTTATATATTTTCTTTATAATATATCGTGTTTTCCTAACATTAATTGAGTTATTTTGTGCTTAAACCTAACCAAACCTTAATCATAGATTAAACACTTTACTAGGAGACATAGCCAATTTGACATTGTTAGCTATTGATAGCTGAGGGATTGGCCTAGCTTTGCATAAGGCAGGAATCAGGGGAAACAGCGAGCCAGTCCAAAGGCAACAAAATCTACCTATCAGCACAAGTTGTTTTACAAGGGGTTATGCTGGGGACAGTGTCTTTGCCAGGTGCTGAGATGTTGCCTCACTGCAGCTTGTAGGTGACTAGACTAGCTGTTTCCCCATGTTTTGCTGAATTGTGTTTTAATACAACCTTGAAACAAATATCAAACTTTGCCATTTCTCCATGAGACCCACTGGACACAGAGTCGTGGAACAGACACTTCTCAGAATGTCCAGAGGAGCTGAAGCACTACTGCGTCCACGGGGAGTGTCGTTATGTTGAAGAACAGAAGGCACCGTCTTGCAGGTGAGAGATGTCTACAACAGGTGGAGATAATGATGATTGAGAGATATAAAGAGATAGAGGCGGCTTAAAAAAAGTTCAACATTTGGCAACAAATGGGGAGACAGATGGATTTGATACACAACAATTGAAACAGAAATAGTAAGACTGTCTCATTGTTTTAGCACAGTGATGGTTTGTGAATATGTCCTATTGTATTTGGAGAAACAGAAAAACAAATGTCTGCCTCTATTTTCTGTCTTCGTCTTAGGTGCCAGAATGGTTACATTGGCTCAAGGTGTGAATATGTGGACCTGGACTGGAGGATAGGAGAGAAACGACAAATTATCATTGCCTGCATCATTGCAGGGCTTGTTTTCCTCATTCTTCTCATCGTATTTATCTGCATATGTTCACAGTGAGTCTTTTCATGCAATGATGATCGCTTTGAGGACATTTTGGCCAGCACTCATAATTTCAAAGGACTGCCTGAGGGTTAAGACTTAGTTTTAGTTAATCCAAAACTGCTCAAATTGACTTGCAGATTGTAAAATCAGGTTTTCCCAACACTGTACTCTTTAGCTTTCACCCAGCAACAGCAGTGTGTGTCACTGATCTTTAAGCTGAGTGGGTAAGCTGGATGTTTCTTCCCCTACAGGCACCTTGGAATTGGTAGTTAACGCTTCCCCTGATGTTTTAATGTAAACAGGTTTTGATATTTTGCGTTTTTTTTTCAAGCACAGATAGACTTAGGACTCAACCAGTAGAATTTCATGTCGATATACAAGTGTTTTAACTAAGTCTTGTTACAATATCTATGGGAAAAGTGAAATCAGAATGCAGATAGATTTGATTGATAATTGAACAACTGTGGTTTTGCAATATGCTATATGTAAACAACATGCTCTTGTTAACGGTATCTGGTGTGTTTGTTTGTTTGTCAGTCGTAGGTACAGATTGTGTTGGAAGAGGGGAAGACGGAGGGAAGAACCGAGGAATGGAACAGAGAAGCTCAGCATGATGAACACTAGTGCAGCACACACAACCTTAACACCTGACTCAACAGAGCCACTGCACACCAATGCTGTTTGAGGAGCATGTACATGTGCATCTGCTTGTCTAGGAATTGTTTAGACACAAGGGATTTTATCCTTCGTGCTACAGCTGCTGTCTTTTGTCTCAGTGATGGCAGAGCTGTCTCTGTGCTGGACTGAGGCCTGCTTAAAGGGAGGACATTTCTGGATTAAGTGTGTTTGCGGCTGTGTTAGATCAAGCATGAGCGCACAGGTTTGTACCCTTTGTTTTAAGGGCAGCCCTGTCTGAAACTTTACAGAAGCTTCAGAACAAAATGATGCCTTCCTAGAGTTATGATAAACACAAGTTGGAGATGAGTGTTCAGCTGATGCTGGGCAGGATGCTTTTTTCCAATGCTGTGGAGCAGCAGGCACTCAGTCGCTCACGAAGGGCTGCTGCCTGCTAATTAAATTGTTGCTGTATTGGAAAAAGCTGTGACACCAACTGGCAGCTGCTGAGAACAGTTGATCACGTTATTGGTCTGTGTGGGAGACATATAGACCCTGGAAAATGGGGTAAAGGGACTGTGTGAAGGTACTACACTCCATGTTCTCTTTAGAGAACAACTGTCATGTAAATAAATCACTGAATGTATAGAAGTACCAGCAGTTGTAGCGTAGTTTTGTGTCATTGTTTCTGCTTCGTTTACCACTAGTTTTGCTTAAGTGTCATTACATAAATGCACAGTATCAATACTTCAAATCATTTGCACACAATGAATAGTTACAGTATGATCACTTATTCAACTTTACACAGCAATGTCTCCATGTAATCACACAGAATATTGTTACACATCAACATTAGCAATGCAAGAAGAGTCTCCTATTTTCCTAAAGGCTGCAGCTCTGGACTTCTGGGTTGGAGGAGGACAAGGAGAACTTGTGCTGGAGGCTTTTTTGATCTGTATATTTGGAGCCGAGCAGCCTCCGAGCTACAGAGGCAGAACAGCCGTGGCTGTGTGTGGAGGCTCAGCTGAGGTGAAAGTGCCCCGTTATATGAGTTAGTGTTCAAACTGCCAGCTTTCCACTGGGTTTTCATGTATGTCTCGATGTATTAACTCTGCATCTAAATCTAGAATTAGGAGACTTATGAGAATATCAGTGAAGTGTGCTCCTGCTGTTTATATCAATAAATGTGTCTACTGTGTATGAGTTGTCTGCTTGAATTTGTTTTGCAGAAAATGTTGCAGCTAAAAGCAGCTACACTCACACACTCATTACACAGTTTCATGAAAAAAACAACTGGTGTAACGGCTTGGGGAAACGGGGTGTTTCCTATGAAATGTTACTCAACATGCCCACATGCTGTTCTGATAACCTCACAGTCCAGTGAGTTCCAGTTCACCAGACCACTGCTGACTTGCACTCTTTCGTAGATAAGCATCTCACAACATTCTCCAGAATACTTCATGAACTTTTACTTTAACTCTTGATTAAGTTTATCATTTACAACTTAATCATTTTAATGGCACACTTGTAATATTTACAATACTACTACACAACCAACTGGGCAAGAAAAGTCCGGCTAAAGTAATGATTATGCTCCCTTTTCAGAGGGATGTATTTTGGTTACAGGCTTATTGTGCTGTTGCGTTGCTATGGTGCTGTATCACCAGATGGAGCCAGCAGTGTGAGCCAACAAATTCCAGTGTGAGAGTGTGAACATAATGCAGTGTCATCCTCTGCCATAATGTTGTTGTTGGTACAAGGTAATTATCTTGTTTATGACTTAGTTCATGATACTAACAATGTTTGAAAATGAATTCTTTAGACTATGCAGATCAGTTTGCTTAAAATAAATGATGTGTATGTCTGAGAACAACATGGAGAGTGGTTGAACAGGTGGCAAAAACTAAGTTTAAAGCATGTACATAGAAATAATACATTCTGTCATCTGTTTGAGCTTTGAAATAAGCATTTTTAATTTGTCCTTTTCGTGTCCAATTAAACGTTTTGTGAAAGTCTTAAATCTAAAATGACTAATGTTTGGGAAAAACACTTAATCGCTTTCTTTCCAAGAGTTAGACAAGAAGATTGCTACCATTTGTATGTCTGTACAGCAGATTATCTCAACACATAGACTGGAAGCAGGAGAACATAGCTTTTACAGAGCGAGGCTACCTGTTTCATCCTGTTTTCAGTCTTTGAGCTAAGCTAAAACCTCCTGGCTATAGTTTCATATTTAGTGCATAGACACAGAGTGTATCAATCATCTCTTTTTAATTTTTTGCAAAAAAGCAAATAAGCAAGTTTTCCATGAAAGTTCTTTAGAATTTCTGCATCTTCCCAGTTTTTCTGCACTTTCCATTAGCATATCTGCTAGCTGTTGCTTTATTTTTTAGGGTTTCATTGTTGTGTTGTGCCACCAGCTTTATTTGTCTTTAAATCATTTTTGAAACACTCATCAGGAATGGTTTTGGTCGCTGTCTACAACTCAATCACATAAAAACAGCATGGTTGCATAGTGTATTTCTTTGCTAAAAATGCCTGTAAAAGTAAGGACTTGTCAAAATCTATACCAAGGCAACAATGAAATTAAGTTTGTGGAGTCTACAATGCAATTAAATCATCACTATAGACTAATGATACCCCCAAAAAGTGAGGGATTTTTTCACAATTTTATTTCAGTGTAAGGATATTTAGTTTTCGAAGAACTAAATATCATCAAGAAAAGAACATGAAGCTGTATTTAACTAACCTAATATGGAATTGGGCTGTTCTTTGAGCTGTTTACAATGATGGTGTTAGTATCTTCAGGTGATCTGTGAGACAGTTGTGGAATGCCAGTTTCTATATGAGGGGTGTGTCTGCAGGACTTAGAAATGAAACCTGATAAGATACTGGCCAAATAGTTGTAGATGTTTGATTTGGAACCGAGACACAGTAAAATCTCTTTTATAAACACGTAGTGTAAAACGCGTAGTGTTATAATAAAACCACCTGCATTATGCTTCAGCAGAAGTATGGATATTAGAGCTTGTGTAGCGTGAAGATGTCACTGCAGTGCTCATTCAACAGTTTTCACACTGACTGTTAACAGCTTGCACCATGGTGGCTGCTGTGCTGCCACAACCAAACATTTTGACTAGTAAACACTGCACCACACTGGGATCAGCATAGGGAGTTGTTTAGTTGTTAAATGTGTTAAATGTGTTTTTGTATTCTGCCATTGTTTTGTGTACAATTTTTGTAGTTTCTATGAGCACCACTGGAGGTCATCACAACACCTTCCCGACATCCTTCTATTTTGCTGAACAAACCCATTTGGAATTAGTCAGTGATGAAATATAAATTCATTTGCTGAAGTTATTTATTTTTAAATAAAATTTTATCTACTTGTTTCTATGTTTCTGTTTTATGCTCCTTTATACTTGTACTACACTGCTGTACGTTTTACTCCACCATATTATCTGACGGCTTTAGAGGCTATAGCTAAAGCTTCATAAACCTATAATGAAGATGTAAATTATGATACTATCTATAAACTAGCTCCAATAGTTCCATCTCAACAAGCTATAACATCAAAATGAGCCATTCTGCTTGTGTTGGTACTTGTATTCTTAAAATTTGAGTACATTTCACAGAAAATAATTATATTTAATACATAACAATGCTTGTTACAGAGTACTTTAAAACTGTGATATCAAGTCTTTTACTAACAAGGCTGTTTACAACAGAGTTTGGACCCTGTGTAAAATGTAAATAAAATCAAAATTCAATGAAGTGCAAATAATTTTAAACTTATATTTAAGTGAGGAAAGTAGAAACGGAGAAATTGATGCTAACAACACATCTAGAAAAAAGTTGGGTCAAGTGCATGTTTACATGTGTGCTTGATAATGGATTTAAGCTACTCAACAGTTTGAGGTCTCCGTTTTCTTTTCACTTCATAATGCACCAAATGTTTTAAATGGGTGACAGATCTGGACTGCAGACAGGCTTTATCACAAGTTTATCACCCAGTCTCTTTTACTGAGTCTTTATTACACAGCCATGCTGTTGTGTGCAGAAGGCTTGGCTGTAAAAGCAAGACTAAAAAGATGTCTGGATGGCAGCATATGTTGCTCCAAAACCTCTATATATTGTTCAGTATTAATGATGCTTTCACAGATGTGCAAGTTACCCATGCTGTGTGCACTAATGTGTCTCCATATGATCACAGACTCCACCATTTGAACTGTGCACTGACTAAGCTAGATAGTCTCTGTCCTCAGCCTGGAGCATGTCATGTCCACGATTTCCAAAAAAGAATTTATTGTTTTAACTTGTCAGACCACAGACGGACAAGCAGACAATTTTCTACTTCACCTCAGTCCATCTTAAAATGAGCTTGAGTCCACAGAAGGCAGCAGTGTTTCTGGATGCAGTGATGAACTGTTTTCATTGACAATAGTTTTCAGAGGTGTTCCTGAGTCCATGCAGTGATTTCTACTACATGGGCTCTGTGTCTGTCTTTAATGCAGGACCTGAAGATTACAACCATTTGACATTAGAACCATTTGACCTTGCCCCTTGTGTACAGAGATTTCTCTGGATTCTCTGAACCTTTTAATGATATTACTGTCTGTACCACTGATAATGAAACCCCCTAATTCTTATCAATTTTACATTATTTTTAAGCTGTTGAACTGTTTGTTCACTTAGTCTATCACAGATTGATATACCTTCTCCATCTTTACTTTTGAAACACTCAACCTCTCTCTGTTCTTTTTATATACAGTCACGACACTGACCTGTTGCCAGATAACCTCATTAGTTGTGACATCCTAATTAATAACTAATAATTACTAATTGTTATTGCCAGAAATATCACTGTATACAGTTTCATCCATCCATCACACCTATGGACAATTTAGAATCACCAATTAACCCTAACCCTAACCTAAGTGCATAGACTTTGAGGAGAAGCTGGAGTAATCGGACAAGCTGGTAAATCCAGTGAAACTGTCAATCAATCAATCTTGCTCGGTTTATGTGAAGATATCCTCCACAACTAGTATCACAACTAGTAGCATGACAGATACTGTGATTGGACCAGAAACCAGCAGAGATTTACAGTATTTGTCTCCCGCAGTGCTGCAGGGGTTCACATAGCATCTGACATGTTGATTTCATCTGACATGTTGACACTGAACATTACACACACACATTTTTTCATTTTGACTCCCACCGGGGACCAAACACATCAGCATGAATTGAGTTCTTGCCCTGCTGACTTCCTGGATAATGAATAGAGATTTGGTTTCCTTTTCATTCATTTATCATTATACTTCATTTTGCCTGTATGAGCTGCCGGCCTCATGAAATGAAACTACACAAGATAATGAATATTTCAAAACTGCTTCTAGAAAATTGACCTTTCATGTTCTCTCATTTCATGTATCATATTGGCCTAGATATTTTGTCTATGAATTTGATTTTCATCCCCACTGAATGTCACAGGATATACATATTTGTAACACAGTGCAAATGTAATTTCCTTCCTGTTATGACAGTTCTATTAAGTTCTATTATGTTTCATATTAAAACAGAATTAAATCACTGCCTGTAATGTTTGAACGTTGTTAGTCCTGCTGGTCAAACCGCATCTGTGCAGCTTTGGTTCAGCAGCTGCTGAAACCAAGACAATTTCTGTTTACATAAAATACTGTCTTTCTGCCCCCTGGTGGTGAACAATTGCATATTGTAGCAAGAAAATGCAACAAAGTAAAGACAAGAAAGTTTTATATTTAAGAAGTCAGATGATTTTTGTGAGCCTCTGACCTGCTCCTTTAGGGAAAAATATAAATTTAAGTTTGGTTTATGATGATAAGCAAGAAACCTAATGATTAGTCTTGTTAAAACAATTGGTTACCAACAATCAATCTGCCAGTCATTAATGGACATTTGCAAACACACACATATACTCTATAATTAATTTACCTGCAGAAATCTTCATTAAATAATTTAGTTAATACGTTAGATTTCATAGAAGATTATGACGTGAGTTTGCAGTTCTCCTCAACTGTATGTAGAGTTTCAGTTTCATCTCACTGTTTTGGTTTTATGACCTGCAACTTTACCACTCTAATACACCTTGCTGCTCTGATAAACTCACCACAGGATAATTTGACTGCTTGCTCCTCTGCAGCTTGGGAGACAAAATTGGGATTTTTATTTCAGCCTCATTTTAGTTTCTGTTTGGTTTGACATGTTTTTGATATGTTTGTCCTAAAATTCACTCGGAGAAATAGGTGAGACTGGAGTCATCCTTGAGACGTAAGGGAGACACCACTAATGGATTTTTTACAGAACTGTTGTGTTATACTGCTTTAGTTTTATCCAATACATCGTGAATGTTGTGTTTATAGATTCACATTTTGCTCAAGTATCGCTCATTCTGTAGCATTGCTCATTTTCTTCTCCAAATGAAAAAAAGGAGCCATTAGAGGTGTCTTCCATATATCTCAAAGATGACTCTTGTCTCACTTATTTCTCTAAGTGGATTTTAGGAGAAACGTATCAGACAAAGAAACTAAAATGAGCTTAAAATGAGAATCACTCTTTTGTTGTAAAAACGTTTTGAGCAATAATATTTTCCTCTGGGACAGCATGCTATGTTACCTGTTGGACTCCAAACAGCAGAGAAACAAAGTCTGCCTTTTGCTATCATTGATCATTTGTGGACCAGTGGGTCAGTTGGTGGAGCAGTCATCCATGATGGGTCAGTGGTTTGACTCCCAGTTCCTCCTGGCCACATGTCGAGATGTCCTTAGACAAGACACCAAAACTTAAAACGGGGCTAAAAGGGGGATTGACTTACAATACAGAGTGATCTGAGAGAAGAATCAAGCACAAGGATCACACCCAACATTTCTTCATTCTTATGAACCTGTGGGGAATTTTTCCTTTGTCCCCTGTTGAGGATATTACTGTGTGTGCAGGGTGTAATTTTCAGTCATCGCTCCACAATAGGGGAAAAACCTTTTGAAAATCAAAGAGCAAATACAGACCTCACAAAAAGATCTGACCTGAATTTATTAAAGTGAATGGCTGGTTCCCTAGCTCAAATTAGAGCCTTTATCTAGTCAAGATTAAAAATAAATTTTAATAATGAAAAATAATAAATGTATCTGCTGGTGCTGAGCCAAAATTCTCATAAGGGATCCCAACTCATTCACATCCACCCCTCTTCCACTACAAAGGATCCTTTCTGTGCTAAATGATCATGTTCTCAAGTTTCCAATCTGTATGCTATCCACCCGCTGGCTGTAACTTTATATCGAAAGGACAGATATTAACATGGTATTGACATCTCAGCAGGAATGCAGTAAAAATATTTCATTTTTGTCATTCATTCATCATGTAACCAGCGTTGAAGGTAGTGTACACCCTTGGAGATATTATGTGGTCCTGAAAGAAGAGAAAATGTTTGCCATCTATCCCACCGTTATCCTCCAGGAGTGCTGATGCCTATCCCAGCTGTCAGTGGGCGAGAGGCGGTGTACCCTTTGGACAAGTTGCTATAGTCGCCCGAATTTTTTTTTTTTCTACTCCTGATTTAGTCTCATACTGAGTATAGAGTATAGAGGAATAGAGTATATATATATTGATATACCCAGAAAATGTTGACCTCCAGATCATTAGATTGTAATGGTGCTCATAGATCCCAGTTCTATTTTCTAATTGACTCACATATAATTTACCATCCACCTTTCACCCTTTGTACTCCAGAGTCTCCAATAATGTCCCCATGTTACCACTACTCTTCAGTTCACCTGTCATCCTCCCTTTTAATTATGCTCTTGTTGTGCACCGCTTTTCATCTGTGCCATCCAAATAGATTAATGCAGGAAACATTTATCAAACAGGCTATTGACCCCCAGCCAAGGTAGAGTAGAATCAATAGGAAATTCATAAGTCAAGAAAGCTTTTAGCATTTGACAGTATCTTCAACCTTCAGTACTGTCATGTGTGGTGCACTGAACACAGGCAGAGAGGCAGGCAGGTGCAATGAAAATAATAGAGGGTTAGAGGAAAGCTGGGATAAAACACCATGAGGCAGGACTAAATGGAACAAGCTATAGTCAACGGCCCAGGAACATAAGGCCAAAAAGTCAGGATAGCAATCTGGAAGAAAGGCTGTGACTCTGTGGCTGCTGTGACTCAAATCATCCATTTGGCAGCAAGTAGGTGGAACAGGCTGAATTCAGTAGTGGAGTTGCTTATTTTTAGTTTAAAAGAAGTATAGTAATGGTATACTTCAATATACTTCTTTTTCGTAAGGGTTACGCCTTGCACAGTTTTGCACGTTGGTTGACATGGGAAAAAACAAGTGTCAATCCCTCAAGGCAATGCACTTTCTACGATTTTCTCCACATGAAATTGATGTTAAAATGGATTTTTTTTTCTCGTGGCGTCTCATCAGAACCAACAACAGAGTCAGATTGCGCCTGACCGCTGCGTCAGGACGCTCTTCCACGGTTAAGACGCACAAAGAAAATCTCGGAGCAACCTGAGGAAGAGCTCTGTCATCTTCACAGCAACGGTTCTGTCGTGAGGCACAAGGACATCCAACGATTTCTCTTAACAGGTAAAGCATTTGGATATGGAAGTGACTTCACAGAGCATACACGGGCATACACGGGTATAGTTAAGATGTCTGGACAGTTTATCGACACTAACTACGACGGCTCCGCGGGGATAGTTTATGCTCCGACCTTCAACTTCACCTGCGTTTTCAACACGACCAACCGCTCAGACGGAGAAGACTTGCACCTGCTAGAATCTTACAAAACTGATTTGGTGACAGATGGCGCCGCCGCTGTGAGGATTATCATCTCTGTCATTTACTCTCTGGTTTGCGCCCTGGGTCTGGTTGGAAACTTACTGGTCCTGTACCTAATGAAGTGGAAAAAGGTGTGGAAAAAATCCTCCATCAACCTTTTCGTAACTAGTTTGGCAGTGACTGACTTCCAGTTTGTCCTGACTCTGCCGTTCTGGGCGGTGGAAAACGCGCTGGACTTCACTTGGCTTTTCGGGAAGGCCATGTGTAAAATAGTCTCCTATGTGACAGCTATGAACATGTACGCCAGCGTGTTTTTCCTGACGGCTATGAGCGTGGCGAGGTACTGGTCGCTCGCCTCTGCGTTCAAGGGCAGGCGGCGGCGGACAAACTGCTGCTCCGCGCGGTGCATCACAGCTTTCATCTGGTTTGCCGCTATCTCCGCCGCTCTGCCTCACGCAGTTTTCTCCACAACTGTCACAGTTTCCAATGAGGACCTGTGCCTTGTTAAATTCCCGGAAACCAACGGAACCGCGCAGCTTTGGCTGGGACTCTATCACTCTCAGAAAGTGCTGCTGGGTTTTGTGGTGCCGCTGGGCATCATCTCAGCCTGCTATCTGCTCCTTTTGCGCTTCATCACCTCCAAAAACATCAACACCTCCTGCGCTAAACGACGCGCCAAGGTCACCAAGTCTGTCACGATTGTGGTCTTGTCCTTTTTCCTTTGCTGGCTCCCCAATCAGGCGCTGACAGCCTGGGGAATCCTAATCAAACTCAACGTGGTTCATTTCAGTTATGAATACTACACCATGCAGGTGTACGTCTTTCCGGTGTCCGTGTGTCTGGCGCACTCCAACAGCTGTTTGAACCCCATCCTGTACTGCCTAATGAGGAGGGAGTTCAGGAAAGCTCTGAAAAAACTTTTCTGGAGGATGACTTCGCCGACCCTGACCACTTTAAGGCCGATCACAGCTATCACAAAGCCAGAGATGGACGAACAAGGGCAAGCCCTGGTCCCCATCAGCGCGCCCGAGGAGCCCGCTGTGATGTTTTATCCTCCGGGGGCTGTCATGTACAATGACAGGCGAGACTTGCCTCAAAACAGCGCGTAATCTGAAGTGCTAGATAGTTTGTAGTCCTCTGAAACTATTATTTATTTGCATCTATGCTAATATGCCAAATTTCAGTTGTGAACTTGGAGCTGCTTGAGTGAGAAGGCGAGAAAAGCTCAGACAGAAATTTACACGACCTCCATCTCGGTTTATCACAGTTACGGTGCTCGTCTGCAGAAACGTTACTTTGACCACTTCACATGCGTCTGTGATTTCATGTTCAACTGCTTTTTACAATAAAATAGCCAAGAACAGTGTGTATATATACATTTATATATATATATATATATGTAAGACAAATTTTAATGTACTAAGTCTGTCCAAGAATGTCAAACTATATTTTAATGTTCAAGTAAAATACATCAACATGTGATACACAATCTGGTCCTTCTTATTATTCAGGATGAGGATATGTGTAAAACACTGCCAAGAGCTGAACATCGGTCACTCACACACAGTGTTAATAACTAAAACCTGGCATTTACTGTACATTTTATTCTTTCATAACTTATGCAGACCTCTCCAAAAAATTATTTAAAGGAATACATTAGTTGGGCGGCACGGTGGTGTAGTGGTTAGCACTGTCGCCTCACAGCTAGAAGGACCTGGGATCCAACTCTTTCAATGAGAGTGTAAAAGACAATGAATCAGTATATTTTTGATACATTTATTTGGGCAGATCACAGTCAACAAAAGGGATTTATATAAACATTCATTAGTGTCTGCCTGAATCAACCCAATAATAACCCCATTAAAAACACATATGAATAATTTATTATTATTTAATCACACAATTTAGAGCATTTAATGGATAAATAATTAGAATTTCTAGAAAAAGCAGATTACCAAAAAATATTTTGTTTCAGTTGCAGTGGGAAGAAAAAGTTTGTGAATCCTATTTTGTCATTATTGAACATACCATTTCACATTCACAGTGCTGATAAAAAAAGGCTGTTTTTCTTGGTTTGAAGCTATTCTGTAGAAGAATGACTTCCATGATCGTAAAGTCATTGTCCTGCTGCATCACCAAATTTATATCCTGTAAAATACCTTGATAACCTCATTTCCCTCTCAACGTCAAATCACTCTTTGGCAAACTTCAGCTGTGCAGTGATATTGTTGTGGTTTTCTGTGATGATTTTGAGAATATTGCAGAGCCTTCCTTCATGGTATCTTGTTATGGACACCAGAAGCTGTGTGTGGTTACTTACTTTGAGTTTCTTTTTAATCTCACTGAGCACTCTGTTGTTCCTTTAGAGTCATCTTAGCTGGACACCCACTTCCAGAGAGAGCTGCAGAGAGCCACAGTTTTTAATCTTAATCATTTACTCCACTAACAGTTTGTCAAACTGATGAATATCTAAATTTTTTGAGACTACTTTGTAACTCTTTAGTTACAAAGTTTAGGCAAATCAACAATTCTTGATCACAAGTTTTCTAAGACTTTCCAGGCATGAGATGCATTAATAGTAAATTCTAAACTTTCTCTTCTAATTTTGCAAACTCCTGATGCCAATTAACTTTGGTTGATGTCTTAAGCCGAGGGGTTGACACGGTTTTCCCAAACCGCCACCATGTGCAAGAACAATACAGTTATTGAGTGTTATTAGTTAAAATAGTATTTTTTCTTAATTGTAGCTTAGATTAAGCTTTGACCGTATGTTAAGACACTGTATACATAAATCCTGTAATCTCTTGTCATGAAAAATACAATTTAACAGCAAATGCCAATTATTTATTAACATATAGATGCACTGTTTATTAGTTCAGTACAAATAGATGGATAAGGGAACCCACCATTTCCCAGATTTAACATAAAGTACAGGATTCAATTAGAAAATGGATCCTATACCATTTTATTCTAAGTCCTTATTCCGCTTGCTGCAAGCTGTGTGTGTGTGGTGAAACATGTGAAACAGTGACAGTGGGACATAACAACCATACATTCATATCTGACTGAGATGACAGTTTATGAGCTAACAATAAACACTGGACTGAAGAAGGACTAATTTTGTGTACACAGCAACAGGCTAATCTAATTAGAAATAAATGGCTAATAGTCCTTGGACCTGGGTATTAAATTGGTACAGAAGAGTGATTAGTTATTTGGATGTTGACACACATAGGTGGAGCATTTCATCTGTTGGAAAAAAAAACCTTTGAGAGAAGAAACATGCTTTAATCAGATCCCTTATTAGAAATTCAAATGTTATGGGGTGTTCCTCAGAGATGAGACAATATCTCCAGTAATATCCCAGGGTGCTGGAGAACTACACCCTTTGATGTGCCTAGAAACCAGAGTTTCAGAGATACGCTACTCACAAAAAGTTAGGGATATTCAGCTTTCGGGTGAAATTTCAGGATGAACCTAAAATGCACTATAACC